>CAJNIZ010046692.1:11145-39247 GCA_905231905.1 Symbiodinium pilosum
CGTGAATAGGGGTCATAATAGGGATCCTAATATTAGTGGGTTTAGGGCTTAGGGATTATAATAGGGATCCTAAGATTAAGGCCCTTAAAAGGAGGGGGTTCATGAATCATGGGTCTACATCAGGAAGGTGAAAGGCCCAGCATCCTAAGGCTTCGGAAGGGTTCTGAAGCGCCTCTATTTGGCCTTTGCCTCGTCCACGCTTAAGAAAAACGGTGCCCTTGGGAGCTGCCCATTGCTCCGTGGGAAGATAGTGTAAAAATGGTACGATGGGGTGTGGCATGATTCCAAGGAGTCGTGCTGCACGAGCTTTACGGGTGCCTAAACCTACACTGCCGGGAGCGACTAAGTAAGCTATACCTATACGTATGCATACACATATACATATACATTTACGTGTGTATGCCCAGGTGTCCTCATCACAGCTATCCCCATCGTTTACTTAATCCCTCATGGCCTAGCAGCAGGTCTATGACCAGCACGGCGAAGAGGGGCTCAAAGAAGGACACCAATCAAACGAGCAGGCCATCAATGACTTTGGGGGCTTGGCGGGCTTATTTGGGTTTGATATGTAGACGGTGAGGCTGGAGATTCCGGATGATAAGCTTGTTGTGCATTGAGACTCTACGAGGTTTGAGGGCATCTTGCCTACCTGAGCATTCAGCGCGCGGTGAAGTCATGGGATAGCGTTTCAGACTAGATAAGCCGCCAGACATCGCAGGAGCAGCTTTGGACTGGGACAATCAGGTTGTTCATGGCCACACACGTAGATGAGTACCTCCCTTGCCACCTTGGCGCTGAGAGATAGGCAATGGCAGCCATTCTGTTAAACATACACGCCCAAGACCTCCATCCAGCATTCGAACGGTACATATCGTGCTGTAATATGACACGCTTGGCAGGCGAAAGCCATGTTCCGACAGTATTTCGGGCGTGAGCCTGATGGGAACGCAGCCTTCTCAGCGGTCGGACCAAGCTGCGTATGTCAGTGGCAAACCCTGTTGACATGTCCTTGACGGAGGGGTCCTAGCTGCGTTCTAGCAGTTCCACCTGCCAATGTTGAAGAACGTTCTAACACAGACTTGCTGCATCAGGTGAAGATCATTCGGCGAGGGGGCCAGATGATGTGCCGTCCTTGGGAGGGAAAGCGAAGCTAGGGTTCGTAAATGATAGCGCATGTTTCTTGAGAGCCGTGTCTCTACAAAATGAAACCGCAACTTCTTGAATATCGAATGTCCCACGGTCAATTGCCTGGAGTGGCTATCCGCGAAGCATAGCACCTCTTTGTGCTGTCATTGCAAGTCGATACACTCCAACGAAACTTCTTACAGAATGCGCTTGAACATCTAGACTTTTCCAGTTAGCTTGTATGTGCTTCAGTCAGTTGAAAGAACTATGTGACAGACCTACTGAAGCCTAGTATCCAAACTCTGTTCAGGGACTGCCATTGACCTTACTTAATGATACTGGGGAACGAACCCAAGGGGGAACAGCCTTCCTTTGGAGGCACAGGCCTGTCAGGGTGGAATTTCGGGAGGCTGGGTTTGATGGCTGTAGGTTCGCCACTTTCTTGCTGTGCCGGCACACCTTTGAGTTTGGAGCTACATAGATTCTGACCGTGGCGAGCCTTGTGCAAACTAATTAGTGTGGATGAGGACCATTCTTGACTGCATGCACACTATTGTAGATCCGGCTCATTGTTGGCCTCACTGTTATGTGCACGTGATCTTTGAGCTACAAGCACACGAGCCGTGGGTCAGGACCTGTGTTGACTACCTGAGACCTGGCAAACAAACGCTACTTCGAACCTGAGATAAATCCAATAATCTGGCCATGACCTCAAGCGGTAATTTCCAAAAAGAGGGGGACCCCAATATAGACCCCCAAATACAATAATCCTTATCATGGCGACCCCTAGTTTCGGGAAACTCCCAAGTATCCTGAGAGTTCGCTTTTGACATTTGAAACCCGAGCATCCCTACTTACTCACCTTGAAAGCCATTGAGGTTCATGGAGGAAGGCGAGCCTGGACCTAAGGACGGAGACGGATCCTTAGGCGCCTAGTGGGGAATGGAGAACATTGAGGATGCCATAGGGTTAAAGGTTGGGGGGTGATAGGGCCTGGTATTCAGGATTCTAAAGCAGCTGCTTCAGGGATCCCTTCCTTAATTCCTTGCTCACCACTTTGGGTTCTGTAGTTTTTGGGCGCTCGACAAGCCTACTTACAATCACTCTCACTGCTGTAATGAAGTTTTTGCATGTTCTCACAGAGCTTGGTCAGCCGAAGCTTGAGGCGTTCGGGCAAGTTAGTGGAGAGTATTCGGGTTGGGGCGTTCACTTCTACTCTTTTTTTCTGAGCATGGATCAGCGGTGCCTTCGTAAGAAAGGATTTGCAAAATTTGCACATGTCCGGGCAGTGACAGATGCACAACTGCTTATGCGCCTCCAGGAGGACATCTATGGCAACACCAATGTCGTAGAGCTCACTTCAGATCTGCCCCTTGGCGACCGCTATCAAATCTTTAACGCAGGTCAAAAGAGACGGAAGCAGCAGCAGCAGCAGCAGCAGCAGCTTCAGCATATGCATTGCTGAATCGCCATGACCCTTGGACAGAACGATATGCCTATCATTGGTACCAGCACTATCTATGAGCTTTGTTGCTTGAATTACTGTAGTTTTGCTCTCGTACTTCAAAGAGTTTCAACTTCAGGTACAACTCTCAGATCAACGATCGGATCGAGCCCTGGCTCGTGCAGTCACTCGCCGAAGTCGAAGCACATGGGAGCTGCAGTCTAAACTCCTTAAGGGGGAGAGGGGGGGGGTTTATGTAGTGCATTATAGATGGTCTAGGATTTACGGTTTAGGGTTTGGGGTGTTCTATAGGGCAGTATTATAGGGGTTATTAAGAGGGATGCTAGGAGTTCAGATGATGGCACACATGGGATATTCTCAGAATTGTGGGTTGTTTGCTGGGGAGTACATGAGGGTATACCAGCTGAGGAATACCACCATCGAAGTTAGTTTTCTCGGCTGCGTATGCGTTGAGGCATGGGATGCAGTTCTCAGCTACCCACTGAAACCTCCGCCTGGGGGCATCACCACGAAGGCACACCTCCTTCAAGCAACACAGAATGAAGGGAGAGATTGCAGAGACTTCGCATTGAAATGTGAAACCTGAATCCAAGCCGTAAGTATCTGGCTGTGGCACACGCGCTCAGCCCAACTCTTAGCCTCCTAAGGGATTCTTAGGAACGTCACCGCCGAGTTCACATGCCATCCCTACCAAAGTTTGTCTGAAAGGGTCTCAGAAGCTTGCAGGAGGACACACCACACGCGCCGTCCAAAGGGTGCAGGATAGACTTGCCATCGAGGGCCAGAAGAAAAGCCACCCGGCGGGTACCGGGGAAGGTGCCAAGAGACATCGCAGTCCCCAGATGTTTACTTACCCCCCGAAACCGAAATTTTAGTTGCGGCGATCTTATCCTGAGCCTTTCACGATGGGACCCTATGAAGAAGCATTCTTGACCACGTAGCTTGATTCTCTGCGGCGCTTCTCGGGTGGCCCGGCCTGGACTGTATCTGTACCAAATGCCGGTGACCCAGGTTTTACAAGCCGAACAACGATGAGTCTCGAGAGGCATGCGATGAAACTAGCGGGCAGGGGATGCAACACATCGGAGCATCCACCTAGGGTTGCCTAAGCGATGGCAGCTAGCTTCCTCAGAATCCAATTCGTTTTGATATTCAAGGGGATTGGAACAGCCTTGGCTTCCCGTTGATTGTTCTCTGACTTGTAGGTGAAACCAGAGTACATCAAGTTCGCTGACACCTTCAAGGCGCCGGGGCAGTGGCCGAAACCAGGGTTCCTGGTGATTTTAGGCAGAGATTCTGTATCTGAAAGACACGGGCGCTTCAAAGGACTTCTTGAACGTCGGTGCCGTGAACTGCCGACAGCAGCGTGATGTGTGCGGGAAAGCCTCCATCAACGAGCCCGGGCCCAAGCTACTCCAAACTCGAGAGGCTTTGCTTCTGTAACTGGTACGGGCAGTGGCTGTAGTGGTGGCAGAAGCGGCAGCGCCGCAGCTGAGTAGGAAGAAGAGAAGGAAGGGTAGAACTGCGGCAGATGAGCAAGTTGATTTTTCTTCCAAACCGAGAGCAAGAGCCAAGAATGAAGAATTCCGGAGCACGACAGATGGGGGTCAAAGAGCGGACGCCGAGGTTTCCCGCCTTTCGCTGGTTTGGCGAGAGCAAGGCCTGGAAAACTTGAGGATATTTGGAAGCCCAGCAAGTGAGCCGCATCACCTGATGCACTCAGTTGCATGGTTCACAGATTTCAGATGACAGGAAGCGGTGACCCCACACAAAACTGTGCATGTTGGTAACCTCTTAATGTTGCCTACAATTCCGAGCATAGCTTTTGCCGGCAGAAGTACCACTTGCAGTGCAATCGTACCGTCTAGATTGGAAAGGGGCATGGCATGTCTCTGAAGTCAGTTTTACTACGCCTGTCTCTTTGCGTGCGCAGTTTATCCCTTAAGCAACCTCCAACTACAGCCGAACAACTTCTGGGACTTGGCCTGGGCCGCCTGTCCAAATCGAACAGTTCATTGACGGCAGAACTTCCAGGACTCTGCTCCCGAGATCTTTGACGAGGGCGCTCCCAATGCGAAGAGCCTGGGCAAGCGCACCAGCTCAGAGTGAAAGCAAGCAAGACGTGATGAGATGCATCATCATCATCATCATCATCATCATATAGATTATGTATCTGTAAAAATATATGTATACACCGAAGAAGCGACATGGTGCAGACGCGTGTAATGCGGCTTGTAAGACCAAACCTACGGTCATGTGCAGCAAGATTGCGACTTGCAAAAACGCGGGAATGGAGTGATGTCATGTGATGTCATGCTAACAAGTCTATCCCTATACACCCCTAGAATCCCTATACACTCCTATCTGCCCCTAGAAACCCTATGCATCCCTACATGCCAGTCAGCTCCAAAGATTAGGATGATAGGTTCTTATGACTCGGGTGGCCAGTCTATCTGGACACCAGTCGAGGATTGAAGGTCAGGGCGCATGCACACTTGGAGTGTCCTAATTGGTATAAAGGGAACAGTAAGCACAGAGGATAGACCTGTCAGATCCCAGCTTTTTGGGAGGGCAATTCATCAATGCGGAATTGTGCCAGTACCAGTCAGCTTCATATGAGCTTTCCTGCAGCAATGTTTCAAGTTCATAGGAACGCAAAATTAGCTGACAACAGTTGACCCACAGCAAAAAGGAGCACTCGCATACCCTGAGGCGTGAGATTAGGATTGGTCGTCATTCTAGGAGTTTTTGGCGCAATTCAGAAGCCTCTCATCAAAGTAGCTGCTTCTGCAAGGATGCCTCCCAGGCTTCAATTTGCTTGTGCAGAAGTATTCCCATCTCGTTAGCACACCTGGCTTGGCTACGGAGTACTGGAGCCGAGTGCCTCACGTTGCACCAAAGATGTATGGTCCCATCCACAACATGTTGTTGCCCAGACCTCGCTGTTTCCCAAGTCTTCAGATCCCTCAGGTGGGCCAGCGCAATGATGCCTGACTACACCCAGGTGCTGCAGGCCTCTTTGCTTAAGAGAGTCAAAGGTGCGACGATTATAAAGGTTGGGTGAAGGGTCGCGGGCGATCTCCTTAAGGTCCGAAATGGTTCTGCCGGGGGAAGGGTGGTAGGTTGGAGAAGTTGTGAAATTCAATTTTGGAGGCCGTGGGAAGGGATCGGGACACCCCCTTCCTGGGTGTCATCTGCACCCGGGCATGATATCATTTCAGTTGTGGCTGCTGTATTTGGTCACAAGGCTCCTTCAGGCCCCTCTGCTGGAGTTGACGCAGGGAAGCTCGAGGCCCAGACGAAACTTGCCATGGCGCAGCCAACGAGAAAAGAGGTTACCTGCCCCAAATAGGGTTCCAGGGTCCACATAGGGTTTATTGCTTGGGGAATTACGTAGAGGTAATGGAAACAAAATGGAAACTACTATGTATTTAGGGCTTTAGCTTCTTGCGCCTGTCCCATTTCTCAAATGACCTCATGGCTCACCAGTTGAGTGCATGAGGGTGCTTCCCGTTGGAGAAATGCTGAGAGGCAAAGTGAACATTCGCGAGAATCCGATCACCTTGTTTGAGACCACCTTGAAACCTGGTCTAGGCAAAATCAAATAGGCTTCAGGTTAGTTATGACGGGAGTAAGAAGCCCATGTAGTGAGCCAGCCCGCTTCGAGTCGGTGGTATGTGAACCACTAAGTCTTGTGTGGGTGAATGGTGATCTTGCTCCCGCTGTAGGGAAAACACGCGTGAACCAGGACAATCAAACCATTACTGCTTGGATGTTTACAGTGGGGATTCTACCCTGGAGGTTGTGCACTGTCAAGCTTTGGCCTCTTTTCTTCAAGGTTGGTAAACCGTTTTGGCCAAAGATCTTATATAAGCCCAAGACCAAACCTGTGTGGGTGGGCCCAGAGAAGCTGAAGAAGGGTTTCAAATGTGAGTTTACAAGGTGTGCATTTTGAGGTGCAATTCGTTATGGAGCTCGACCCATGCTGGCAGAAAAACAGCTCATAAGGTCCTGCTAGAGTTCTACCAACAACGCTAATCATGGGGTCGTGGTAGCAAGACAGTTTTCCAGTCTAGGAACTGCTTGAAGAACTCACAGGCCCCAAGCATCATTCAGAAGCCTGCCCTAAACTCTCCTAAATCAGGAGAAGCACGAGCTTCGAAAGTGGTGCAGGAGCTCAGGAAGGGCCATGAAGCAATTCTCAATGCGATCATATTCTCTTATTGTCAGAATGATCGGCGGTTTGAGTACGAGGAACCGCACTGTTTCACACCAGGGTCGAGGGCTAGCAGCTAAAGCTCAAAGCCTTAGGAGGTGATCCGCAGGCCTTACATGCAAACTCCTTCAGAAATTTTAAGATTCAGCAAATCAAAGCCTACTTGGGTATGGGTGCTGCACAGGCACTTCAACATGGACAGATGTCCCCCATGCTGACGCGCTATTACGTGACCTGAGGCTTGACAATGTCAAGGGACCACACATCCTGCTTTTCACAGCTCCTTGGCAAAATCTGCTCAGGATTTGACAGGCTCTCAGCCGTTTGAGGGTTCATGATCTCCTTGAGTTTCAGAGCTCCACAGGTGCAACTCAATCCCTTTGATGCAGCACATTTTTGGCTGCCGGTCTTCCATGCAGTCCTCCATTTCAGTTGGCGCAACCTCTTCATACTCCCGCCCGGTGTCTTGCTGCATGCATTGTCTCATGGAGTTGGGTACCCAGGACAAGGCGAGCTCTCCCCCAATGTGGAAGGCTGGCAAACATGAGCTCCGAGTCATCTGTCAAACGGCTGCAGGATTCCCCATGTTCGTTCAACTTGTCAAATCGGTAGGCTTCCAGGCCAATCCAGCACCTCCTCAACTGCAACGACACCGGAAGTCTTGAGCCATTAGCTAGTCTTTGATCTACATCCATACCCAATCTAAGAAAACCTGGCTTGAGTCATTATTGAGCAATTGATGTCGCTTCCTTTCCTGGCCTGGTCATGCGCAGGGATTGAGCCGAGAATACAACGGGCGAGCTTCTCTCGCCACTGCCAGAGCCCAAGGTGGTAGGTAGGCTAGTTAAAAAACCCTGGCGCATGGTTCCAATCGGAGTGAGTGAGCTTTGTGAGAGCCATGAAGGGGTTTATCCTGCTAACGCCCCCCCCGACACCTGCGCGTCTCACAGGGGCCGCATGGCTGTCTTTGAGTTTTCTGGGTGGGGTGCGTAAGCCCGATCAGAGAAGTTTGTCTTTCTGAAGGCAAGCCGGGCGCGGGGTGCTGCTGCACTAGAATCAAAACAGACAACCAGTACGACAGACATCCATAGCTGCTAAGCTAGCATGTAGACGTTCATCTGAATCAGGCTTCCCTTCAGGCAGGCTTCCAAAAAGCTGTCACAACATGTAGCAGCCAAGGGAGGTAGTTTAACCGCCAATGCGAGACCACCTCGGCAAAGGCTGTCGAGGGGTGAGAGTCCATTTCGACCCCCCGCCCGCCTGTGCGGAACCCCGAAAAAAGCGAGCCGATCGTACAATTGCTGGGGAAGCGGGTGGCTTAACTTACTTCTACTCTCCGACCCTGGATCTAAACGCCCCAGGCTTCCGGCCTCGGCGGATTTTCATAGACAGTGCAAGCCTTGTGGATAACATGTTCAAGAACAAACTGCAGGACATCCTTTGCGTGCCAATAGCCGTTTTGGTGAGAAACTAGAGCAAGTCAGAGATTCAGTTCAGCGGACCCTAAGCCATGGCGTGGAAAGCAGCCATGTGTGCCTTCCTTGTGGCTGCAGCATGCATCGGATGTGTCCACTGCGTTGGCGCCAAGGATGCGCCGAAGATCAACGGCCCGGTGATTGGTGTGGATCTTGGGACCACGTACTCCTGCGTTGGCATCTACAAGAATGGCCGAGTCGAAATACTTCCAAACGACCAGGGCAACCGCATCACACCTTCCTACGTGGCCTTTGCAGATGACGAGAGGCTGACAGGTGAGGCGGCAAAGAACCAGGCCACCGTAAACCCCACGCAGACCTTGTTTGACGTGAAGCGCTTGATGGGGCGACGCTTCAAGGATTCCACCGTGCAGAAGGACATGAAGCTGCTCCCATACCGGATCGTGGAGAAGGGTGGCAAGCCAATGATCGGTGTGAAGGTTCGGGGCATGGAGAAGCTGATGCCTCCTGAGGAGGTGTCTTCCATGGTCCTCACGAAGATGAAGGAAACCGCCGAGAACTACCTCGGCCAAGAAGTGTCAAATGCCGTGGTGACCGTGCCGGCGTACTTCAACAATGCCCAGCGCCAGGCTACCAAGGATGCGGGGGCCATTGCGGGCTTGAACGTCCTTCGAATTGTCAACGAACCAACAGCGGCTGCCATCGCTTATGGCCTGGACAAGAAAAGTGATGAGAAGAACATCCTTGTCTACGACCTTGGCGGCGGTACCTTCGATGTGTCCTTGCTGAACATCGCCCAAGGGGTCTTCGAGGTGGTTGCAACCAGTGGTGATACGCACCTGGGTGGAGAGGACTTCGACCAGCGGGTGATGCAGCATTTCATCAAAGTCTTCGAAAAGAAGCATGGCAAAGATATGTCCCAGGATAAGCGCGCCATCCAGAAACTACGTCGCGAAGTGGAGAAGACCAAGCGGCAGCTTAGTTCCACGCACCAGGCTCGGCTGGAGATCGAGGCACTCTTCGATGGCATGGACTTCTCCGAAACCTTGACCCGCGCAAAGTTTGAGGAGCTGAATGCGGACCTCTTCAAGAGCACCTTGGGGCCAGTGAAGCAGGTGCTGGAGGACGCCCAGCTGAAGAAGAGCCAAGTGGATGAAATCGTACTGGTGGGAGGCTCTACTCGAATCCCCAAGGTGCAGCAGCTCATCAAGGACTTCTTCGGCAAGGAACCTAACCGCGGCATCAACCCGGATGAGGCGGTGGCGTACGGCGCAGCCGTGCAAGCTGGCATTCTGAGCGGCGAGAGCTTAGAGGAGGTTGTTCTGCTGGATGTGGCTCCTCTCACGCTGGGCATCGAGACCATGGGAGGTGTCATGACGAAGCTGATCCCGCGGAATACCGTGATCCCCACACGCAAAAGCCAAATCTTCTCGACGTCCCAGGACAACCAGCCAGCAGTGGACATCCAGGTCTACCAGGGCGAGCGTGTGATGACTAAGGACAACCACCTCCTGGGCAAGTTCGAGCTCCGCGTGCCCCCAGCGCCCCGTGGCCAGCCCCAGATCGAGGTGACCTTCGAGATCGACAGCAACGGCATCTTGAACGTAGCGGCCGAGGACAAGGGCACCGGGCGCAGTGAGCAGATCACGATCAACAACCAGGGACACCTGACGGAACAGGAGATCCAGAGGATGGTCAACGACGCGGAGGCTTTTGGGGACGAGGACGGGACGGGGGAGGGGCCCCGCTGGCTTGCCGCTACGAAGAGGCAGCTGTCTGAACTGCAGCCCCTCTTCCTGCCGCTGCTGCTCTGCTCTCTCACTTTGGCGTCTGCTGATGCTGCTGCTGCTGCTGCTATCCTCATATCCAGTGTTGTGCTCGCTGCCAATGTATTCTTTGCTGTTTTCGATTCTGCTGCGTTTCTGAGAGGACAAGCGGATCCGGGAGCGCGTTGACGCGAAGATCGCCCTGGACGGCTACATCCATTCCATGCGTTTGGCGACCGAGGATGGCCAGGGCCTAGGTGAGAGGATGGACTCGGAGGAGAAGCAGCGAATCCAGCATGCCCTGAAGGAAGGCCAGGCTTGGATGGATGCCAATCCAGAAGCAGACACGGAGGACGTCTAGCCGTCAAGCTCACGACTTTTTGGTAAGAAGAGTTTTAATATGACCTCATAGTTTTGAGCCACCAAACCATGTCTGTTTCTAGTTGAGACCACGAATGCAGAGGACATCCAGATGAAGCGGAAGGAGATCGAGGAAGTCTGCGCTCCCATCGTCTCCAAGCACTATGGCTCTGGCACCACATCGGAGCCTGATGAGGATGAGGCCCACGACGAGCTCTAGACATCTTACAATTGCCAAAGCCGCAGCCCCGACACCGATACAGCCTCGGTGTGAATAGTTTTGTCGTCGAATTCGTGGTGTACAGCGCCCTCGAATCCTCGATGTAACATCTGCGGCCGGCATGTACCCTGGGCATGGCCCATAGAGCTTCCAGCTGCTGGAAGAGCCAGAAAACAAAGCCTGACGTGCATTGTTGCAATTGTTGCGGGTTCTTGTGGTGCATACAGCGGACCCCTCTGCGATCAGGGAATGAGCCGGTGAAAGGATAGACGATGTAGGGCACCGCCGCCATAGCGCACTTTAACCCTAGCCTGAAAGCCTATCAAAAGTCCAGGCTATCCTCAAGCGAAGCCTCCTGCCATGGACTTAGAATAGCTCCCCCATTAGGATTCCCAAGCCCGCCTTCCGCTCCCCTCAGACGAGACTAGAATCATCATCCCTGACTTCAGGGAATGTTTCCTGGTGGTAAATTTCCTGTGACTGATGGCATCATCCTTCAAAGTCTTTCTAGGTTGCATTTGGGATTTCTGGGGAGAATCAGAGATTATGAGGAAACTTTGACTACGTCACATGTGCCGCTGGCATTCCGTAGGTGCCGCGCTGCGACAAGACGGGGGTGTTCAAGACGCCTCTGCAGCGGGAGACCGGGCCCTGGAATATGAAAAGCTCCCTAACATTGATACATTTTGAGACTGCTCCCGGCAGTCCTGCTGCTACGACAAAAAATTCTCAACGTTCAGACTTCGGATGGGTTCCCGGAGGCCGAGGTCTGGAAGCGTTCAGATCGGCGCGGTATGTTGATGGGTCTCTTCCTAGGATACCTAGAGTCTGAAGATTGCAGGTTGTATCTGAAAAGATTGTTCCATGTTTGCCTCGCAAGGTCTTGTCAAACATGAGTAGAGGATGACTCGTCGCTAGTCTTCAAAAGGTTTCCTTCAGGAAGGACAGCATAATCATTGCTTCAGTGCTCTGTAGATACCGCAATGACGACCAAATGTAGATAAAGTTGATGACTCGTCTGCTAGCTTCAACGGAGCAAGGTACGACGTCAGGATACCTGAAGTTGTGAGGATCGACCCCTTCGACGAGATTGGTAAGGCTCGGCGGCAACCTGTCCCACTCACCCTCCAACAATTCTCAATGCCCAGAGTTCTGCAAAGCCCGAAACTTCTCTTGCAGAGACCTGTTTCCAGGATATTGAGAAGGTCGAACTGGCCGCATCTTGTGAAACGTCGCTAACAATTGTTTTACTGTAAAGGATCGCTTGAATATCATACAGCATGGGTTTGCCAATCACGGGGACAACATCTAGAGGCATTTCGATGGTTAACTCTCGCCGGAAGCCTAGAGCAGTCATATACAGTCTGCAGTAGGATGCAGTGGTGCAGGTGGCTGAGAAGTTCACCTTGACCATGAAGAAGGCAGATTTGATGTGGGATGTTGCGCGCCAGGGTGCTCGCGAGCCGCGGTCTGATAAGCCAGCACAGCACTTTCATGTATAGGGGTTGTATATGGGGCTATGTTGGGATAATGGAAAAGGAAATGGAAACTATTATAATGCCTGTAGACTGCAGCTGTCAGTTGTTGGTAGACCTAGGCCGCTTGTGGACGTGAACCGCGCGTGTCCTGCGAGGAGTCTTTGAACCTCTGGTTCATGAAGGCCATAGCGATGGGAAAGAAGGCGCCTCATCAGAGCAAAGGAGTTGAAGGTGGCACGAGGAAGTCCTAGTCTAATTCATTTGTGCTTTGGGATGTGCGGCAGGACTTGAGGATTTGCTGAAACACACAAGAAGCCCTACTCAAACAAATCAGTCCTGCTCAAAACCGGGGTAGGTTCTTCATCTGCAACATCCATACACGCAAGCCGTTCGCAAACCCTGCATGTCTTAGTTCCAGCAAGTACAAGAACATTGCCAGGCAGTCCACTGGCGCCTTACCCTAGCACCAGCAAAAAGACAGGAGACACGCTTGAACAGCGGTCACCACAACAATCAGGAGCCCAAGGTCGCCATAGCAGCTCCATTGGGACAACAATAGTCATCAACCGCAGCAATGCCACAAATTCACTGCTGCTGCTGAAGCAGCTACTGCTACTGCTGCTTCCACTCCTCCCTCTACCATGACCGCATCAATTTCTATTACTTTTGCTTCCAATGCCCGAGGCCGGGCCGCAAGCCACCTTCAAGGAGCTCTCGCGAGAGCGAATTGAGGCGGCCTGGTCAGTTTGCCCCAAAAGCTGTGGATCCGATCGTGGGGATCCATGTATTATCAAGGATTTACAAAGTTGAAAACATCCATGTTTTGTCAAATGCAGGTGTTTGAGCTGTCGTTTGCCAATCGAATGCTATCACTGCAAGACTCGCGAAGGACAAGCTGAGAATTGACATAATCTGATCATCTCCATATGCGTGATGTTTGACAACAATCTGATGTATCATTCCAAGGTTTGGTCAAAACATTCCGGTTCAGGTGGGCACGTTGCAAGAAGTTCTGTTCATCGGGATACTTCCGGCCTCGCGACATCATGGTATCGTCAGTGGAGCTGGGGCTTTGCACGGAGAAAGCAGCGGCTGTAGCAACCCCATGTCAACAAATTGCAACAGCAACCGTAACAGTAAAAGTTTTTGAACTTGAGCCTAGACTCCCGGGCTCATTTTGTAGTTTAGGGGGAGGATAGGTTGCGCTGAAGCAGAGATACTTGTATCGTCGCTCTTCCGTGAGAACTTAGCTGACAATCGTTTAGGTCAGTAGGTACTTGGCATGGGGGTCCAAATCATAGGCCTTGAGCCCTCACCTTAGGCTTTTGATCTGATGTCTGCCTGCTGAGCAGGAATTGGGAGTATAATCTCAGCGACAACAACTTGAATACATAAACGTCAATCTTGCATGATCCTAAGGTCCCAAAAGGCTAGGAAGCTATTCTGGTATTCAATGAATCACAGACTATTCAGCCCCTCAGCCGTACCATCCTTTCTTTTGCTCCCAGACTCGCCAGCAAACAGCCCCTGCCAGGCTGGCGACTGCGGACCGACAGACAGCCAGTTTTGCTTCTTGTGGCTCAAGGCTGGGCTTCCAGGTAAGTTAACTAGGATCATAGGGTATATTTTGAGGTTATATAGGGATAATGGAAAAGAAAATGGAAGCTACTACAGGGGTTATAGTGGTTAGAATGGCATCAGAGTCAAGGACTTATCCGGCCATCTACTGTATTGGGAACCCCAAGACATGTTCCGCGCAACCCCAATATTCAATAAGTCTGGCTTCAGGCGAAGGATTCAAGGCTTAGGGTGTTGAGTCCAGTTTGTGGTCTTTTGGCGGGGTCAACTTCACACGCTTTGAAGGGAGTGGCGCGAAGGATGTCGGACCTTTGGCTGCCTAAACCCTGCACCGCTGATTAGAGTCCGAGGCTCCTAATCCTTGAGCCCTCCATTCCCTGTCCGATGTCCAGGTTGCCTGGAAAGGTGCACGTGAATATGGAATACAGAAGTCATTCTTCAAGGAACACAGTCTAAAACTTGAAGGGAATGAGGTGGTGTCATAGCAAGAGGAATCGGATGATTGCTCGTAGGTTCGAGTACTCTGAATCCTGCGAACACCCGCACATGGCAACATATGTCCTTGCACATCACCCACATGTCCCAACCCTGAACCCCTTTCAACTTAAGCCCCAAGCCCCAGTCCCTGAACACGAAACCAGAATCCCAAAACTCCTTGCAATCCCTAAGCCCCAAGCCCCTTTAATTCCCCTCGTTTCTCCTAGGCCGGTGCAGACCTGGCCGTGGAGGAAGCCACTCGTCAGCTGGCGCAGAAGTACCGCCGAGACCCCATCAAGGACGGATTTGCTGGGAAGGGTGGGGCATAAGACTTGCAAGTCTTGCCATGGATAATGTGTGCAGTCTTGATGTTCTCTGCCCTTCCACTCGACATTTTTGCAAGCTCTGTGCTCTGACAGATGATGTGGGCCAACGTGGAGATGAACCCCTCCATTCTGGATGCATCTTGCCTGAGCTCTAGGAGAGTGGGATATGAGTCGACCCTGTCCAGGCCAATCAAAATGGCATGTTCTACACAAAGGGATCGTGTCGGCAAGCATGGCTGCCGGAAGTACAGACAAAAAACGCCTGTGAGAGAGCTTTCCAGTAAGAGAAGCAATAGCATTTAGAGACAAGGAAAGATACATGCCTGCAGCTTCTTCAAAGTCACATGATGCTGCGAGGCCTTCGACCTTCATGAAGCTGAAGCCAGCGACTTTTTCGCGCAGAGCTGAGATTATGAGCTTGTCCACAGACACAGGGTTCTTTGTTTGAAGCCCAAGCAAGTAAAAAGTGGAAAGTCGTTGTTAACTAGAAATTCCTGAAAGTGGAATGTCTGAACTGTTTGGAGCAAGCCTATTGTTCTCCTAGTGCGGTGCAAAGCTCGACCCAGCTGTTTCTTGAGCATTCCCATCACAATCATGAGCTCGAAGTATCCGTGTCTGTTACTCAGTATGACAATCATTCCTACTGTATCATCGTGACTGCCACGTTCGTTGCGAGCTTTTTTGACTGCCGTGGTGGAAGCACAATGGTTCTTGATATGTTTGATATCATTTCTTCTGCTGTTGCCAAAATCCAGTCTCATGGGTTGTTCCAGCTCAGGTTGCGTTTCGGCCGAAGCGGTCGCGGTTCAAGGCTGGCCAAAGCTACTGCACCAAGGATGTTCTCAGTGCTCTAGGCACTGTTATACATGCTGGCACTTGCAACCGAATGATAGCCTCATTCCCCTTTATTTCTTTCTAAATCTCCCTCAGTAATTGCCTATAAACGAGTCAACGGACTGAGCAAAGGCTGCAACAGCAACACTCGCGATCACTGCTCGTCACCTTATACAGAAGCAGGTTACAGCTTCACCGAACTGCGTGGCCTTTGGCCCATGACAGAGACGCCGGCTAACCACATCAACACCAATTCATGCCCTGCCTCCTCAAGCTCTGTAGCAAAAGAGTTTGGGGATCCCTTCTGGGGCAGATTGCTTGGAATTCGCATTGTGGGTATTCTTGAGAAGCCTGAAAGCAGCCAACATTCAGCAGGTTCACACCGGTGCCCTACGCTTCGAGGAGCTGGCTCTTGAATGCACACACAGGTCAAAGCCTGGAGACGAAATACGTGAAGACTCTAAATTACTAATACACTCCTTCACTGCAGCTGCCTGCAAAGGCAGGTTGTGGTGGAAGGAGGTTCTGTGAGAAATACAGAAATCGCACGAGGTGCTCTGAATATTGCTGCAAAAGTCGGAAATCCAGTCATCTTCTCAGCAAGGATAAAAAAGAGGCGAACACCCCCTGTGGGTATTTCTCAAAAGGGTCCCTATATAATCCTTAATTGGGACGCATGCACCCTTCTATGGTCTCTAAGGATTCCTGTTCCCTGAACCTTGCGTGTGTGTGTGTGTACAAGTACACATAAAGTTTTATTGCAGGTCACGCAAACCAGACAAAAATGATTTGGCAGGTACACGGGCCAGGAGAGGCGAAGAGATACGTATGTACAAACTTATATAGGTTCTACACATCTGTAGGAAGCTGTGAGCTGCATATCTTCCATTAGCCGGCGTCTGGGACATCATTCGAGGAGTTGGACTCCTTCGTCGATGGCGTCTTGAATGGCGGGCCGCTGCCTGGAAAGCTGAAGGTGGCTGGCCGATCTTCTCAACATAAGTTTCATTAGAAAAGCACATGGTCGTAGGTAGCTGGACTGGTGGTAGTGATAGCTGTAGAAGCAGCAGGAGTAGACGCATAAGTAGAAGTAGACAGTTGTCCCTGGAAGCAGGGCGTCCGAATCTCAAACAACTTAGGTCATATGGATCTCAAGATATGATGTGCGTTAGTTGCTTGCGACCTTTGCAACCAGGGGAATTCTGTTTGGAAGCAAACTCCCTGCTTAAACTCCTACTTCATCCTTTCTCCGAACCTTGGATTCGGTCTTTATTACCTGAAATGATTATGTATTGAAAGCATAGTACTATTGCTGCGACGCACGTACACAGCAAACGGCTCTAAGAATCAAAACCCCAACCGGAGAGAACAGTCTCGGCCTTTTTGAAAGGTTTGCCATGCATATTTCTCACAATTCGGGCCCTCCCTGATACCTCAACAGCATGAGCATCCTGAGAACTTCCTTAAACTTTGGGGCAACACCCGTACATATATACATATATATATATAGATATATGTATGCATCCCTAGATACCCCGCTCTGGACCCTTGTTAATAGAAAAGCCTGGCCCTGGAGGTTCCAAAGATCGAGCTTTGAGAAGGTGGCAGCACTGATGCTCCGGCCAGAAACCCGCACTGCGACAGTGCGCAAAGAAAGGTCCCTCCAGAAAAGAAGCTACAGAAGTCAGAACTCCATCATACCTCAAACCTCAATTCTTCATGTCCCCCATCATTGAGTGCTGGGATCAGGGAATGGCAAGTCGGGACTGCTGATTGCATGGTGCGATGCCATACCTTCAACCTTCTTAAGGCTGGACGGATGAATAAGAATCCAAAGCTGCAGGTCACTTCAGGTGATTTGCTGTCCCAGGCATATTTTGTTGCGCACTGGGAGACTTGGAACCACGGATGATAGATACAATTGCAGCCCATCACAGCAAGGATAGGGAAGAAGACTGCAGTGGCACGCATAATGGGACTCGGAGAGCCCAATGAGCAATCAATTTGTTCTGCAGCCAATTTATTGTTTTGCGTGGCAGCTGTTTGGCTTAGGTAGGGCTTATAAGAATCAAGCAACACAGCGCCGGCAAAGTCAAAACCCATTCCCCCTGTTTTCCATGCATGTCCCTTTTTCGGGGCTTGGGGAAGAGTCGCATAATGCCTAGGGAGGCATACATGCGCGTGATTGATGTATACATACACCTTAAGTCATCTTGCGTCTGCGTCAGCTGTTTTTCTGCTGCAGAGCCGCGTTTGCTACATGGTCGTACCCTCTGACAGGCTTTGGTGACAAGGCTGGATGCTGTTAAACCTTGGCTGCCAGCACATGAGCGTTGGTTCCTTGTAGTGAGGTGCATACCCGCAAGCTGAGCAGCCTCAACTGTCAGCTCCCTCTAAGTGATGAGCCAACAGCTGTGATGTGGAGACTGCAGGGCTTCGCAAATTATGTTCAGATCGAGGCATGGCTAGTAGGGATAGAGTATTGCCATGAAATATTGTGTCGAAGTGAGCAACACTACTTTTGCATGTCACGGATCCCAGGGTGTGGGACACAACACGGTGAATACCTAACTCCGCACTACAGGATGACTCCCAAAACTACAGTCCAGGCTTCCTTCTACGAAAATCAACATAGCAAAGTTTGCCATTTCGTTTGATGTCATCCCAATGGAGGAATCCCAGCAACGTGGGAAATAGTGGAGCGCAGTTTTCCAAGATAGCCGCGAAAATATCCGCCACACCCAAGCCGTGTGTCCCAAATACTCCGAACACTTCAATTGCAGTATTCATCAGAGTTGAGGCTGTCAAAGCAGTACTCGCACTACCATTACTCTGATGATCGCATCGACTGGAGGATGATGATAATTGATGCGTCCACTGTCACAGAAACCGCCCAACATCTGTTGTGGTTTTCACGCACTCACAGCATCTACAATCCTTTCAGGTACCGATGGAAGTCGAGGTGCTCAGCGTGTCTGGCGCTGCTCCGGATCAGGTTCGCTACATAGAAACCTGATCTTTCATCTTCATAAGATCTGCAGTGTACCTTACCTCAAATGTACCTGTCTCTGTCATGGTGGCCTTGCCTAGCTATGGCAGGCAATTTCACATACTGGCCTCCACCTCACATTACTGATGTCCTGTCCCTTGTAAAGGACCTCTCCACTCTTCTGCTGCGCTTCTTAAAAGAGCCTGTCATTATGAAAGGGAGGGGATGTTTTGTTTGTAGCAGGCAGGGATGATTCTGTCTTTTGGAGTCCACCAGCAAACTCATGACCCCCACTCCCCACCCCTAGATTTTAGGGGTCGGTTGATTTGTGGTGGTCATGTTCAGTGTTTCGGTCCAGGTGTACGTGAACTTGCAGGCTTGTATAATCTTTGTGGTTTTAGTGGAAATTGGTCCCTTTAGGCAAGGACGGGCAAGATTGGAATAGAATTGTATTCAGATCTCTTTAGTCTCTTCTTTTTGTGACCCGTGTTTGTTGATTTCTTTATCCTGGCCAAATCTGGGGTAGGAAGCAGTTTGCAACGTCTGTTCAAACCGCTTTTGCCGGGGGAGGGGGTTCAGAATTCACTGGTTATGAGTGGCATTGCACAAGCACTAAAACCATTGCTGCTACTACCAGTTGCCACAAGCACCTCTGTTTTAAGTTGCGTAAGCTGAAGCTGACCCAAAGCTGCATGATTGACACCAAACCTAGTAGACTGCAATATACTATTCTAGAATATACTCGAATATACTATATTATATCGTTGCGCTTGTTGTGGCCACTACACGAGACAAACGTTACTACTGCTTGGAGTTAGGGAGGCTAATCTTGCAGAGGTGACGGTCAGGACATGCGCATTGCGTGCCCAGAACTCTAGGATGATAGCTGATGGGGGCACCCACAAGCAGGCCACCACTGCTGCGATGGCTCCAAATTGAGATTTGATCCTGCACGTAGTTTCTACGGTCGCCCCGTGGAAGCCGTGAGCCGAACCCAGACAAAAGCTGTATGTAGGTGGTGTCCATCCGTGCTGGCGGCCAGCGCAAGCAAGCTGCTGTGTCTTCTTTGAGCCAGGCTCGTGTGCCACATGCTTTGGAATTGGTTGAGGCTACTTGGTGTTAAAGCGGCACGAGTGCGATCTTATCTTTGAGAAGAACTCCCAAAGGCTGGTGTTGTGGTTGCGTGTGCCTTTGTTGCCCTCGGGCCTGCCTGTTGCACAAAGGGCTGCAAGCCCTAAAGCTTGTTAGCCTCCAGAGCCCAAAGAAAATCATCATCAGCATCAGCATCATCCAGCACCATCAACACTACTATCACCATTGTTGTGATTGCAAGTACTGATATACTGCCACACATAGACTAAGTTTGATTGATGTGGTGTTTGTGCTGCTGTTCTGAGTACGGCTGTCAGTGCCATGATTCCGGTTCCATCAGTAATCAACTACCATGTTTGATAAAGTTTGACTTTGACCTGTCACTGCTCAGGGCATTCCTTTCCGCCTGTCCTCCGGGGCAACCACCTTGAATCCGTTCCGCATTGACATCCTCCGGCAGGCATGGGCCTGGTCTTCTCCCATGGCTCTTACTAAGGAATCGGGGAATGGGTTATGTATATATATATATATATGTTGTGGCCGTTTATAGTGTATTATAGTATGTTATGGTATATTATGGTACTAGGATTATGTAGGTACTTATTGGAGTTACTGTAGGGATCCACTCCCTCATACTCTACGAAGCACCAAGTGGTCTGTACAGAAAGAAAAAGGAGATCAGGTGAGCTAAAGGAAGGGGCTGCTGTCCTCTCGGAAGCTTTCTGAAGCAGGGCTGCATGGTATTATCCTAGCCGTGGCGGGAGTGAGGCTTGCATCTGAGTTTCCGCAGTTTTTACAATCGACCAGCAAATCTTGCAATCCTACAGGGTCCCTTTTTGTGCAGAACATTGCTACTGGAAGTTCAGTGGCAGGTCGGCTCTGCACGATTAGCGGTGCGACCCGGCGAAGGCATCAGGGCTGAACTCTTCGTGCACGCGATCTGTTAAGAGGTCTAGCCTTCATGTAGGCAGGGTCATTGATGCTAGCTCGTGTGAAGACTCGGTGACATCCAAGCCCAATGCAGCCAACAGTTGCGTTGCTGCAGGCCAGGCACCCGATTCTTGGAGCGTCCGCGTTGCTCATGTAGAGGATACGCTACACTCCTGGGCAGAATGAGTTTAGTGGTGCCGGCCCTACAACAAAAAAAACATATAAGTTGAGGACATGCAGCAAAAAGTTCAGGCTGAATCCGTTCACATGCCGATCTGGACTTTTGGGAGGCAACTATTCCATCGAGGTCAAGGATGCCGGTGATGGGGGTGGCCCTGTCCGTGTGGGCTTTGCGGTGCGACGCTGGGCTACACATACGAGGTCTTGTACACGGTACGATAAGCTTTTTACAGGGCTTTTGTTGGGGTAGAGACCATGTTGCATCTGACCGAAGACGCAGTAATTAACAAACGCTGGAGGGTTGCAATCATACATGCGAACTTCAGCGGATGGTTTATGGCGACTCCTACAAGCCTTGACTTCATAAATCTCTCCTCTGTTCAGCTAGCTACCAGTTCCCTAAAGTTTTAGGAGTCTTTGTCTTGAGAGCCTAAACATCCTTAACTTTCCAAAGACCCCAAATAAATCATAAGACCAAACCCGGCTAGGCACCATTTTCGCAGCCTCGGGGTTAGATGTAAGCACTCAAACCTTGTCAGCCATGTGTTACATTCGGAGACTAATTTATACGCTAGAATGAACACATCGAATGTTCTACTTCCTATGCTTAAACGGTAATTCCAGCTAGTAATCCCCATCGCGGACTCATCAGTCTAGAGCCCACATGATAACAAGCATCGAAGAAAAGCCAAGGTGCGGTGGGGAAGCAAAGCGAAGCTGAGGCACCCGCTCCGGAACCGCGTCCCAAGGTGCCCGCAAACAAATGGGTGGTTGTCAAAATTATGGTCCCTTTTTGGGATCCCTATTACGGCACCCAAGATTTAGGGTACCCAAAAAGGGACCATAACTTTGACAACCACCCAAATGTTATTTCGCAATTGAACTGACTATGGTTGGGATTGGGTAAAGCTTCTCGAGGTTTGGAGCAAAATGTTTGACTTGACCTGAGGACATCAAAGAGCTCACCTTCAATTGGATCATGGGCTGGAAAGCTGGCTTTTGCTTGGGGTTATTTACTCTTATGGCTATTGCTATGATTACTAGTATTATCCTTATTACTATCATTCTATTATTACTGGTATTGCTGGTTTTTTATTGTTATCATCATCTTCATGCTTATTCATATTATGATATGTTTATTATTGCTAAGATAATCTTTATGATCCGTATTATGAATATTTCTATTAGTATTGTTACTCCGTAAGTATGTTACTTTTGTTATGACTACAATTATTCTTATTAGTATTCGTATTACTAGTGTTATGACTACAGTTATTCTCATCATTATTATTCGTATTATCATTATTACTATTATTCTCAGCACTGCTGTTGTTGCTAAGCAAATTGTCCTGGGAGCTGGGCTGCAACATTCTGACATTTGAACACTTGGTAGTTTTCGTAACAACAGGGGCACTATTTTGAGTTCGTAGTACTAAGGATTACAATGTTTTTGGGGTCCCCCCCTAAACCTCTAAACCCTCAACCCTAGACCCCCCTATTCAAGGAACCCCCTTGTTGCTATGGATTGGAGTCGTCCAAGCAATCTTGCAGAGACCTCCGCACGAGCATCTCATGATCGCAATCCATCTAGCCAGTTGTCACTACTTGGATCCCAAAAATGCCCCTCAGCCGGTCTACATCGGGATTGCCCATCTCCAAACAATTTATTGCAGCCGCCGAATGTTGAGTTGGAGTCTGGATTGCAAGTAAACCCACAGGCTGCTGAGGATAGAAGATTCTAGCAAATTAGTCATCAGATCTCTTGGGTAAAAGCCCAACCTGCAGTCCGGACAGGTGCGATCTCGAGGTCCTTCCAATGCCCCACCAATGAAGGAGGACATTGACCCTGCTGTTTATAATGATCTTCAAAGCACAGGCTTCAGTAAGTGTTCTGTTTGTAAGACTAGGAGTAGGGGGACAGGCTGGGCTCTAGCAGTGTTTCCCCTAGCCCTTCAGGGTATTTGCGCCAGCGTGGTTTTGATAAGGCGGTTGTGACACATTCTTCTTCTGGCTTGAATCCTACACGTTCGTGGCTCTAAAGAAAACATGCTACAAACCTGCGCATCAAAGTCCTCCTTGTAAGGCCTACATCCTCTTGCCGCTGCATGGACCCAGCACCGATACTCGAAACGTAGGGCAGAATTTAGGAACATTCTATTGTCGTAAGTTTCTGTGCTATGTGGATGCGAGAGGACGACGAGAAGCGGTTCTTGTCACAGACCGCTGCGGCCAAAGAGCCAAGCGCTCAGCACTTCTGCTTGGGTTCTCTAGGTTGAGTCCTCAGCACCTTTCGCAATTCGAGTTTTCAGCAAGGGTTGCATGTGCATGCAACCGGGCTTCCGTCTGGGAACTTCAAATCTCTTGATTGAGCTGAGAGGGCATGTGCGACTGCGCCTGATGTTGCACGGCACCTGCCAGAAGGGCTCCATCAAGACTGACCCCTGCAGGTATCTCGAGACTCATGAGCTGCTGCCGTTTGTGCGCGCCCTGCTGCAGGCGCAATTGAGCAGCTTAAAGCGAAGGGAACTGGCACCTGAGTGACGGCCTTGCCATCAGACTGTCATCCGCGATCGTCCTTTGGACCCGTACAGCTTCATTGCGGAACAGCTGGGCTCCTGGAAGTCCAGATGGGAAGGGGATCACGGATTCATGATGAGCAGCGTTTGAAGTACAGCGCACAAGAAAAAATGCTTGGAGCCTAGCTCTATTTGCATCCTGCTACCATCATGTCACCGCACCAGATGCACAGCATCGCTTCCCTCATATTAAGACCATAGCCGTCTCTTCCTTGCTAGCATGATCACCACCGACTGCCAGACACAGCCACATGAGAAAGTGCCAAAGGTTCCGCATCGCTGCATCTGCTTTCAAGCCGACGCAGCCCACACCAGGCCAAGTCTGGCATTGTCTAGGCTAAAGAGTACACAGGGCCTGGGGCCAAGGGGACAAAGTTTGGGGGTAAGGCATCGCATGCCAAATTTAAAGCGACTCCGGCAGCAAGTGATGATGCAACCATGTCAAGAAAGGCAAGTGTGATGGAACTTTATCGGCAAAAGATATTAGAAGGATTCTGCCTGATCGAGTTTTTTTCTGTTGGAGTTTTGGTTTTATGCGGAACAAGCTCCAGACGCCACTGCAACACTTCTCCCCGAACAATCCACCCCCCATCCCACCAGGAAGAACCATTCTCCATAATGAACATTGCCGCTACGTTGGGAATGAACTGCTCATGGGGGCCCATGATCCAGTATTGAATGTCGTGATCAGGAAACCCCTCAAAGCCCTACCGGAACCCACTTCCTTTCACCGTAGGGCGCATCATTAAGAGGCCGACGGCGGCCTCAAACCCTCAGATGAAGGGCATGGGATTGGGACTTTTTAAGTATGATGTCCTGCTGTTACAGCGAGGAGCTGCGGCTGCAATGGAAGCATTTGCGGAGCCACAGTTAGAGAAGGCCCCTGCAGCTGTTTTTTGCAGGATGTCGGGGTTCTTTCCGAGGTTTCAGGCATTTTTTTCTGTTGAAGGCTTTCTGAGTTTCTGGCTTGGGGAAGGATGTGTTTACAACATGGTCTCCAAGGCCTCCAGTCGCTCAGCTTCGTTAGCTTCATGCTGCCATCGTGCAAACTGACTAGGCATGCCTGTCCACCCTCCAACAAACCAACATGGAACCCTGTGTTAGCCACCTCTTGCAGGGACAGTAGCAGGGTAGTTCCAGGGCGACTTTTTTGTTCAGTGTAGACCCTTCAAGAGTGTACCCAAAACAAGATTGGAACGCAGATTTCTGCCAAGGTGCCTGAGAATGAGCTGCCACCTAAGGTGCCACAAGCCATGGAGAGACCTGCTGGGTCCTCAAATCCCGCAAGTCCATGCAACGCTTTCAGAAGAATTGTGCTGACTTAGCAGCGGTTCTCAACATTGGTGGCTATTTCCAGACCATTTCAGGACACTAAAGCAGAGGCTATCGTCGTTTGTCGTCATGAAGATGCTGATACTGGTTCGATGTATGGATAATTGAAGAGAGCTTCTGCTAAGTTGCATCCGGTCCACCGTGTGAAGTCGACCATTTCTGCACAAATTAACCGCATTTTCATGGGCTTCTTGTAGTGGGAGTCCCATCCTCCATTTGGACTGCTCATGGCTGATAGTACCCGCCACCTAAAGGATCCAAAACAATCAACCCCTCATAATTCCCTAGTCTCCCCAATGCAAGAATGGGTTCATTTTGCAGGGTTCTACTTTTTGGATCCATTCAGGGGGTCTGGGAAAGAGAACTCACCGATGCGTGGGATGTCCCCAAAGAGTTTTTCCGGCTTCGTCCCATGCTGTCTGGACTGCAGCACACCTTAGCAAGAGTTGGGATAAGCTTTAAGTGACATCACTCTCATGAACCTACATACATAGCTTCAAGAAAGAGTCACTTAAATTGAGAGCTTTCGGTCTTTAGTCTAATAATAAGGCAGGTGGAGTCTGGAGGGTCCACCCTAAGCAGCCCCAAGACCCGACGGTTCAAAAAGCTTTGCAACCTCAGCAGCCAGCTGTCACATGTCCTTTTTTCTCCGATGTGTATGCTTAGCAGCTGTTGCTACCTGGGAATGCTTCCTACTTCTTGGAGCCAAGCAGATGTCGTTCAGGTCAGCTCTCCGAAGTTGCCAAAGACCGCACCTGCACCAGAGAGGCTGCGAGTGTATCAGTTTCGGAAATCCAAATGCAATCCAGGATTTGGGGCGTAGAGCTGCGGAAGCAAGTGGATTTAGTGTGCATGTTTGGTTTGTGCTCCTTGCCGGCAATGGGACAACAATTGGAGGATGCGATTTGGCAAGTCGGTAGAATTCACGGGGCAAAACAGACAATGCCGTGAAAAGACTGCCCAACACAAGAGCAATGCAGTCAGCAGATGCAGTCCCTAGACACCTACTATAGTACATTGGGGTTATAAGGAATAATGGAAAAGAAAATGGAAACTACTGTAGTATATTGGGGATACGCAGAACAAAGTCTATCTCAGGCCAGCCTTGGCTTATCAAGATCAGAGTTGTCAACGCTAAAGACATCGAAGCCTAAACCTCGAACTTGACCCCATACTAACAAGCCCCGGATCGTTGCTCGCCCTTTGCCAGCCTGATTGGCAAGTGAGCTATAGTCTAAACTCCTTAAAGCGGGTTATATAGGGGATTACTACAGGGGCTATTACGCGGGATACTAGGAGTTTAGACCCTAAACCCTTGTATTAGAGGGGAAATTAAGGGGATACTAGGAGTTCAAACTATAGCTCAAGTAGAAGCACCTGGCCAGTCTTAACCCACCAAGTACCGCAACGTGACAACCTCTCAACCGTGGAGAGGAGATAACCACACACGAGGGTTTCCCAAAATTAGGGGTACCTAAGGGTACCTTGTTGGGGGTCCCCATAATAAGGTGTACAGTACAGTATTTTGGGGTCTTATCGGGGCCCCCTTAATTTGGGAAACTAGCACATTGGAAATTCCTGGGAGTACAGCACGTTCATGGAAAAGCAACTTGCACGTGGCACAGGCAGCAGGAAGATGCTGCGCTCATCCAGGCTGTCACTGTATTGAGCTGCCGTACAGGGTCTTCAGTCACCTGGCTAAATGGGTCTTACAATGTCCTGATGGAATTCATGACCGGACGTGAATGGGATACAGGCCAGTGATTGATCCAGGGCTTATAGGGGAGAGCACTCTGGTCCTGTTTGATAGTCTTGTCTTGTACAGAAGCTATTTGAACAAGTGCCAACGTTCATCCTCTAATCCCTCGGTGTAAAGATGGATAGCACCCCGAAACCTAGTTCAACCTTTGCAGATTTTGCGAATTGGGCAGAAGTGCTTCTGAGCATGGTATTGTAGCATCGGGGTTTGAAGTAATGTTGCACCTACCTTTAAAGAGCCTGCAGGTCTAACACGAACTTTCGTGGAGATTGTTGCAAAATGTTCCATTGCGTGAATTTAGGTGCCCAGAATCCCCTAGCATCTGGCAGCTTTCAGGCTCAGGCATCCGGGTCCTTCTCAAAGCGAGATACTAGAGACTAAAAAGAATGCGAAGGATTGTATTAGGGCCCCTTTATATTATATTCCTGTTATACCACTATTACAGGGAGGGGGGTTGTCCTAAAAGATACCAGAGGTCTTGAGATCTAGAGCTAATTTGATATTGCCATTGCTTTTGGAAACACACAGAGCTAATTCCAAGACTGCTGATATGGATGTGAACGGATCAGGTTCTTGAAAGAGGAGAGAACTGTTTGTGAGGTCTAGCCGATACCAAAGCTTGTCAACATCGTGATTGTTGTCATGAGCTGCTGTCGATATAATTCCGTTTGCATTTATCTCGTCCGTACGGTTGTTAGAAGTAGCATGATTCAACTTCGGAAGCAGCTGACTGCTGACAGGAGGCGCTGGATGTGGAAAGCCTCCGACTCAAAGTCCGAGACGTCCTCGGACAGGCAATTTCCATTTCCCGATACCTCCTGGTACGGATGTTGGGGCGCTGGGGGTGTAGGACGCGAGAGCCAGCTAAGCATTGTGGAGGAATGTGTCCCAAGAGTAGTGCCCTTGAAGAAATGTCAGAACAATGGCAAGAATCCCCATCTAGGTCTCATACTTGCCTTGAGAAAATCATGAGCAACTTGCAACCTAAAACAGACAGTGCGGAAAGGGGAGCTGCAGGTCTGTCTTGAATGGGAGAGGGACCTGCCTGATTGTGCCAGGGATCGAGTCGTGTGGCCATAGTAAACTACATGCCAGACAAACCACGTTAACCGCAAGAGTCACAAAGGTGCTTCTTAAAGTTTCGAGATCCTCTGGGGTCCTTCTGATGCGGATTCTTCCGCTGTGGGCGGATTACAAAATGCAGACCCTGATTCTGGAAATGCCCAACCCTGATTTTGGAGGCTGCCGAGGATGGGACGCTGGCTGCCTCCTTGAACCAGGCCGAGCAAACCGTTGAGCTGCAGTCTAAACTTCTAAAAGGGGGTCATATATAGGATTATATACGCGAGCATTACAGGGGGTGATTAAGAGGGATACTAGGAGTGTACACTCTAGCTCATTTGTGCCAAAATTGGCCTCTTCGATGCGCTTGTAATGTTTGGCGCCCAGCTTGTAATGGTCAATTCCTCGTCCAGAGTTCTCCTTATCCAGCGCAATGAAGGCAATTGATTCGGGGTTCCACAGCTTTCCCTTGGCTCGTCCTCCTATTCATTATCAAATTGCTGTGTTTAGTCTCTGGCTGCTAATTGCGCACTCGCAACGTTCCCAGGGCGTTCGCAGGCTTGAAGTGGTTTTGGAGTGGTCTTGCAGTGCCCTCCAGTGGCTCTTGGTTGAGGTGCTTTGTATGTTCTTTCGGCTGTCGGGCAGATACCAGCAACACATCTCAAGTTTTCCGCAGGCTGCCTCATGTAGATACCCCCCTAGCATTGGAGCCGTCGTCGTTGTTGTCGTTGTGGTTGTGGTTGTGGTTGTGGATGTTGTTGTTGTTGTTGTTGTTGTTGTTGTTGTTGTTGTGTTTGTTGTTGTTGTTGTTGTTGTTGATGTTGTTGTTGATGTTGTTGTTGTTGTTGTTGATGTTGTTGTTGTTGTTGTTGATGTTGTTGTTGTTGTTGTTGTTGTTGTT
>CAJNIZ010046693.1:36858-57069 GCA_905231905.1 Symbiodinium pilosum
GGGGTTATAGGGGGATACATAGGGGAGATATGGGGACTATATAAGGGTCCAAGGACCCAAATAATAGGGTTCTAGGGCCCAAATACCATTAATGTTATAGTATTTGGGCCCTGAAGCCCTGTTATTTGGGCCCTTGGACCCTTAGGGTGTTGAAGCTGCAACAACCCTCTCCCTCAAAGATGAACCCCCCCATCTTTTTGATCATACCTACTCCATTACCACATAGCATGATATGTTCAGACTATTTACACTTAGAGGGTGGGGGTGCGGGGTGCTTTGTTAGTTTAGAAGCCTAAACCCTAAGCCCATAGTAGTATGGCGGAGCGGATTCGAGTTGATTAGCGGGTCTCAATCTAGTCCTGAGATGCTGGTGGCAGTCTCAGGGTTTGAAGCTACGATTAAAAGTGGTATTGTTTATTGTCCCTTACTCGTACCAAAATTGCCCAGAACTGGGGGTCTTATGTTTTGGATGTATTTTTGGCGTGCAGTCTTCTCAGCAGCAGCACGTTTGTAAGTCAGCAGTTCCACTACATCTTTGAGCTCTTAAGCGTGCTGAGAACTTTGGTAGGGGAACTGGGCCCAGGTTGCCCAACTTGAGAACTAATTCGAAAGCAGAGATCTTTGACAAGTTGGCTAATGGCAGAGGTGATCACCTTGTGGATGCAAGTTGGGCCTTCCTTGTTGATACAGAGGAAGCCGCATGCCCCCACATACGTGTCGAGCGGTGGTCATCAACCGTCTGAGGAACGCACATGTTAATACAGATAACATGGGAAGGCAGCCGCGAGCGCGATTCCCTTCATATCAGCTCATCCACGTAGCATTTCAGGAATGTTCCTTAGACTGTACAGGGGATCCTAGCATCATGTAAGGTATGCTCCTTACGTGGTACTAGGGATTCTGCGTCTCATTAAAGATAAAACCAGATAAAATCCTTTAATCCCAAACTCTAACCCCCAAACCCGCCAAACCTCTAAACCCTAAATTCCCAATCCCCTACACCCCTAAACCTTAAACCACAAAATCCTGAACCAGTAGCCCTAAACCCAATCGCGGGCCCTCCGGGTCCGTCAAATCAAGGTGGCAACGCGGGCTTCATGTCCTCCGGTCGGCACGCAGAGGCAAACACGGAGTTTCCAGGGGATAGGGATTATTTGGGGATTATATAGGGATTAGCCCTAAACCCCAAACCCTATTACACAAGGGGGGACTATAGGGATATGTGAAGATTGTATAGGGATTGTACCACCTTTAGGATGCAATAAAAATCCGTAGCACCCTAAAACCAAAACAAACCTTGAGTTAATGGACTTAGGATGTAGGTTTTAGGCAGTTTTAGGTTTTAGGGACATGAATCACAGATAGTTCTGGCCCAGGCCATTGATCAATCCCAAAATACTACTGTCCTTCTTCTACGCCCGTCTCGAAAACGACCCCTGATTTTTGGAAACCCCATTAAGCAACCTATAAACCACTTCATAGGACCCCTAGTTTCCACTGATTGTCATGTCCTTTTCAATGTGATTCCCCATTGGAAATGACATGATCCAAAACCCGAAGCCCCCCCTACACCCTTAAACCCAAACCCTACACCCCGAAGCCGTGTATACACACATACATAACTATAACCACATTAAATCTCAGGAAATTACAGGTGGATAGCTTTCCCATATAAGGTCCTACATACGAAGACACCATAGATGAGCCATATGTAAAGGGTACCAACCTGACAACTACACACCGGGTACTTGGTTTAAGCCAACCCCTCATCCCACCACATCATACAACCCCTACATGGTCCTTATGTAGCCCCCTGTAGAACCAGGATTAGCCAGGTAGGCGTATATTCCTTTCCCATAAATCTACGGGTGTAATTATTGAGGGTCCTACCTAAAGCCCCCAGAGACCTTGACCCTAAGCCTAAACCCTAAACCCTCAAACTTCTACAGTGGGACTGGTTGCCACAGGAAAGCTTGCACTTGATGTCATCGCGCGTGGCCCGCAGTTTCTCATGCTGCCTTAGCTGATCAAATTTGTGGCCCTTTTACGGGAATATAAGAGTTCCAAAAACAGCGGGCATCTACGGATTTGGGGGGGTTAGGGTTTCCAAGAATTAGGGAACTTTTTTGAGTGGGGAGGTCCAAGGGCAGGCATTAATTAGAGTAATTATTCTGGGCTTCCTATTGGTGCCCCCTTTTTGTTAAAGCCCGCGCGTAGGAATGCTGAAAGTGGGGTGCGCCTTCCCCAAGTGATCCTATAAGTTGGGCAAGTTTCTTCTGAGAACTGTTGACGCATCATAAAGCATTGCTCCGTGGACGTCTGTCCGTTTTGGGAAGTCAGCTGCGAGACACTGCCTGGTGTGATCTATCCCGTCCAATGCGGATATCTTAAGAGGACCCGCCACTCTGTAATAGTGGTATCATAGGCGTATAGTAGGACCCCAATATGATCCTTAGTATCCCTTAAAGCCACCATTACAGGGTGGGCGGTACACGTAACTTATATCGTCACCCCAACAGCCCCAACGAGCGACACCTTGCTCCTGACATCTTCTCCGCTTTTCCAGCAATCCGCAGAGCCCGTAGTTGCCACATGGGGTGAACATATTCTTCAAACCCTAAACCTTCCACCCTGAGACCCTAAACCCTTAACCCCAAGACCCTAAACCCTGAACCCTAAGATTCAGAACCCCTCAAAAACCCCAGATCTCAAATCTGGCACAGCGATTTGCCATGACAAAGTGGCTTCCGTACGTTCCAGGACCCTCCTTGTCCTCTTAGATACGGGTAGATGGCCCCTAATAGTATAGTCCCCCTTAAGTAGATAGAATATGGCTTTGGGTGTATTATCATAAGATCCCCATATACCCCATATTCTATCTACTTAAGGGGGATTATAACCCCAGTATATATATATATACCCTATTATAATATAGTAGTTTCCATTTGCTTTATCTACTTAAGGGGGACTATAGGTATTTAGGGTCCATACAGGGTGGACGGAGGGGCCGAGGCTTGAGTTGCACAGTGCTGTTGGGGGTCGCATGTTGGAGAGCGCTCTGGGCCCCCAAGCGGTTTAGGGTTTAGGGTTTAGGGTTTAGGTTTTAGGGTTTAGGGTTTAGGGTTCCAAGTGTCCAACCCTAAACCCTAAACCCTACACTCTGACCCAGCCTTGAACCAATCCTTGAGCTCATCATGGCCATCACTACTACTTGGATAATCTTTTGACTCAGTAAGCCTACCTACAATCCCTAAGAACTCTATTATAAGCCCTATAGCCCAAGTTACTTAGGGTTTAGGGTTTAGGATTTAGGGTAGACTTACTCAGTCAAGAGATCCTCCAAGTATTGGCCACAATGTAGGAGCAATGCCAGGACCTGTATTCGCCTTTCTGCCATGATGTGACAACCCTCCTACACCCTAACCCTGAACAGTATTCTAAAGACTACCTGTACGGAATAGTAGGAGACCCAAAACCTGGGAAACTGCCAGACCCTAAACCCTAAAACCCTAGACCACAATCCATACTTCCTCAACCTAGAGGTTTAATCACCTCCCCCACTAAAGCCCCTCCCCCTATAAATCAACATTCCCGCATGAAAGAAAGGTTGGGTATTGGGGATGTCTGTTATTAGGGGGGGGAATATCATAGGCCTTTATGAAAAGGTGAGTGGTATACTGAGGATATTTGTTATTAAGAGGGGATGGAGGTCTGAGTCTCATGGGGAGGGGATCAAGCAAGAAGCACCAAAACCAGTGGCTCAAAGCATGGACAATCTCCATGCCGGACGCTTAAAAGATCATTGCTATATAAATAGGGGTTTCCCCAAACTAGGGTTACCGTTATGGGGGGGTGGAGTCCTTCTAACAATAAGGATTCTAGCATTTGGGGGATGTTGGGGTCCCTCTGCTTCTGGAAACTACTACATTGCTGCACCACCCTAAGTCTGAAGAGGTCCCTTCAGTCTTGGAATGCTTAATTTCATGCAACCTAAATGTTCTCCTTGGGACTCAGCTTGGACCTCAGACCCTTTTCCCTTTGGGGTTCCCCTATATTCCTATTATAAGTACTTAAGGGTTAACCCTTAGTAGGGGTCCTAAGTGCCATGTAGTGTTTGAACCCAAATCTTATCCTACATGTCTCCTTGTGACAGGGGGACCAATAAGCCCTAAACGCTAAAGCCCGCGGTTTAGGGTTTAGGGGTTTAGGGTTTAGGGTTTAGGAACACTAATACCCAAACCCCGAAGCCCTACACCTGAACTCTAAGTCCCAACCGCCGCCTTTCAAAGGTATCACTCCGCAGTTGCAGCTTGTGAGGAGGTGACCTACATTCTATCATAGGACTACCACGGGCCCCACGGTTTGGGGTTTAGGCCGATTTAGGCCTTCATTAAACCCCCAATACGCTTAGGGCTTAGGGTTAAGGGCTCAGGGATTGGGGTTGGGCTTAGGTTTTCATAAATTTCCCAATAGCCCCCAGGCCCAAAGAGGATCCTTTGTCTTATCAGTTTCAGCCGCGAGGCAGGTAACCTGAAACGTGGGGGTATATGTGATCCTACCAAAAGTAACTTGGCAAAGCCTGTTAGGGCCAGGGAACTCAGCAGATAGTTTGGGGTGTATGGGGTTTGGGGCTTCTCGAGGAAATGGTACTACCATGTAGGACCCCAACCCTAAACCCTAAACCCTGTGTGGGGATATCGAGAACAGCTCCCCTTTGAGCATCGTAGACGGCATGTTTTGAGGGTTCAGGGTATTATGAATATGGGGAGCTTCTTCCAGATATTAGGGGTCCCTTTCCAGGGTTCTGCAGTTCTACAGGAGAAGATAAGGGCTCCTGCGCTGGAAGCCCACTACTAGGGACTGCAGAATTAGTCGGCTGTAGTATTAAAGGGACCTCTGTTTTCGGAATACCCCACATGAAGGCTTTGGGCACCAACAGTTTCTGAGACTACAATATCTCGTGCTTCAAGCCTTCCTGTTGATGGAATGCATTTTTGGGCGCACAGGGTGCAGGAACATGGCACGGTACAGAAACAACACATTGCTTCGGCAAGCGTGCCTAGCGTGTTCTACATTCCAAGCATATGAACTCCTCGATCCAAAAGGAGCTCCTCCACTCTTGAGCGCTTGCTCAGAAGGGGCTTAAATTAACATGATCCAATGCACACTCGAAGTATCAGGAGGTCACGTCTACGATCTGTAGGCAGTCATCCCTCGAAACAAAAAAAATGTGTGTATTGAGGGATAAAGAATTTCCAGGATAATTGCACGCATCTTTTTTTATATCAAAACACTGTTTAGCTCTTGGCTCCCAAAGAAGTCTCCATGTCTTTTAACCCCTACTTGAGGTTCAACGTAACTTGGGGATTTCCCAAAATCAGAGGTACCTTTATGGGGGTCCCAAAAACAAAGATTATAGCATTTGCGGTGCCATATTGAGGTCTCCCTATTTTGGGAAACTACCATTTTTAGCCCAAGCAGAACTGTAGCCACAGCCACATTGCAGTTTGAAACTTCTTGGGGGGTCAGGGCGCTCATAATCGGTCTATGAGCACAACTGTCATTACCTGGTTGCAGCTACTCTACACCTGGAAGCACGGCAGGGGGGGATGTTGCCCCACAGTATCCGGTGTATCCGGTGCCTGACAAGAATAGTCCTCTACATTGGCCCGCTTATCAGACTCAATTCTGATATAAGTGGCCATAGCAGCGTGGGCCTCCAAAATTAATTTCGGGGGGTGCCCCTTGCACCCCTGGATACTGCAATCCTCCAAGCGACGCCACTCCCCCCAAAAGGGCTCTCCATGAGAAATAACTTGCACGCCCCGCAATACATGGGATGTCCCCAAACCCTAAACACTAAACCCTGAAGCTTGAGCCCTAAATGTCCTGACCACCGCAGGAAAAGGTCCCGAAGAGCGCCTTCCCACGATGAGTAATACAGAAGCTGAAGCAAGTTGTAGACTAATGGTACAGGATGCCTTGCTGGAAGTCAAAATGATATTGAGAATAATCTTGGCTCCTATATCACGTAGATGATCAGTATAAACCTCTATATGATCATAAGTTTCAATTTAAAGTTTCATGTTCTTTTCCATGTGATTCTCAGTCACTTGTATAGGCCCCTAAACATTCATCCCTAAACCTCCTAAACCCTAAACCTATGTAGGGTCTGCAGTATCCAGGCTGGCGAATGGCAGCAGGGAATTCAGCTGTTGGCGGAGCTCAGGCAAGGGATGCTGCTACCATAGGGTTTAGGGTTTAGTGTTTAGAGAGCTACCATAGGGTTTAGGGTTTAGGGAGCTTCTTCCCAAATAAGCTGAAGCAAGTGGGAATCTTTGGGGGTAGTGCAGGGGGTTATGACCATGCGGTGTCTCCAAAATCATGTTTTTTGGGTAGGTGGTGTCCCTTCAAACAAGCATTGTAGTATATAGGGTTATATTGTAATGGACTGGTTTATATTGCGGACCCCTATTTGTGGAAAGGCGACTGTCTATCTCTTGACCTATCTATTTGTTTACTGATGTATAAATGTCTATATGAAAATATGTGTGCAGGCACATGTTTTGAGATTTCAAGCTTTACCTTAAACCCTAAAACCGTTTTGCGTTGCAGGGGTTCAGGGTTTTACGCGCCGTTTGCTGTTGTCGAGTCGAGGTGCCGAGAGGTTTCGGGAGATGAAGATCCTCTATATGCTCATTACTTTGGGACTGAGGGCCATGGGTAGGTTTTAGGGTTTTGGGGTATTCGCGAGGTCCAGGTAGAGCTCATGTTTGGGGGTGTTGCATTGGGGGCCCTAAGCCCTAGGCTTTATGAGTCGAGGGATCCAGGGTGTTGGGGGTTGCCTAGACCCCTCTGTACAGCCAAATTGGGGAAAAAGAACTGAGGGCGACCTCCAGTCGGTTTCGTTCGTATGTTCTTTTTAGTCGTATTTATCTTTGGACGCCTCCGGCAGCCAAGCTTGCCACTATACGTTGATACGCCTTTTGCTGTTTGCTGAGAGCAACGGCGAGGGGGTGTTTTTATCCTTCGTGTAGTCTGCACTTTTTGCTTTACATGTCATTGCAGTGCTGAGCATGCATGACTGTCACATGTTAGGACGCAGTGCGTGTTAGCTTGATGGACTAACCTTGAGAGCCTCTGGCGCAAGAAAAGGAGCGCTAAGACTTAACGGTAGTTGTTCCCTAGAGTGCTGTAACCCGGATCTTCACGGGGAGCAATAGTAAGTTTGGGTGCAGCGCTTACGGCTTCCACATCCAAGGTGGTGCAGCACGCGCCTGCTCCGCTGGTTCCAACAACGCCAACAACACACACAACACCAACAGCACCAGCAGCACCAGCACCAACAGCACCAACAACACCAACAACATCGACAACACCGACAACGCCAACAACACCAACAACACCAGCAACACGGGCGGCGGAACAACCAACAAAGGCACCAACAACGCCAAAGGGCGAGGACAACCAGTGACGCAGGAGTGCCACTTCTCGGCGATTTGGAGGACATGCTCTAAGGGTGCCTCGGCACTCTGGTCGACAGGCATTTTCTCAATATAACCTTGATATATGATAGGTGAAACATGAAGAAGGCACTTTTTTGGAAAAGCCGCCTTTCAATGATCGCCTGAGCTGAGTCCAAACTGCCCCTTCGTTAGCTGGGGGTGTGCTGGGCTTCAGAAGTTTGGGCTTTGACGTGTTTGGGCTTTGACGTGTTGTTGCTTTTGCGTTGATTAGCATACAGAGGATGGCGTCGGTCTGTTGTTTCCGTGTACTTCAATCCCGGGCTTGTAGTGCTTCGGGAAATCGCTTGATTTCCCGGAACCCCAAACTCTCAACCCTAAAATCAGTCCAAAGTAGGTATCATGTCTATTGACTTGAAAGCTCAAGTGGATATGGTTCTAGACTTAGTGTCCCAGCATATGGTATCTTCCAAGCAGTTGTGGGGATTACGAAGTAGTCCCCTCTCCCTTGATAATAACGGAGGAAGCCTTCAGGTGGGCAGTTCTCAGGTGGCTACCCTTAAATTGAACGAGGCTTAGGTAGATTTCATGTAGCTAGTATACGCTCATAAGAGCCCCATGTGGGCGTTCTCCTGGTAACTACCCAACTTAGGGGCGTCCTTGAAATGATCCCGAGCATCTCCGAACCGTAAAATATTCATCCTCAGCCCTAAATCCTAAACCCTAAACCGCATTCCCCCTAAGATGTAAAATGTACCGGGGTCCCTGCGCAGGGGAGGGGATTATTGCATGTCCCGACCTTCTTTGTTTTGGGGTTTAGGCGCTTAGGGGGGGTTTAGGGGTGAAGGGCTTATGGTGTAGGCGCTTCGAGGTTTACAGATTTTGGATGTGAGGGTTTCGCATCGAGGGGCTTAAGGTCTATAGGACAAGCCTAAACTGCGTCAGGAGCATCCCCCAACCCTCCCAAACCCTAAACCCTAAACCCCCCGCCAGCTCCAGGGGTCAGGGCCCAAAGCATCCTGGACAGAGCTTTCTAGCGAGAATTACGGTTGAGGATTTAGAGGGCATCAGGGAATTTACATAGTTTCCCCCTTTCCCTTCTCAAGCCTATTTGAATAGTTTTGCGCTGGCTTGATTTGGGGGAGTTGGGTTGGGGATTTCTCAAATCATCCCTACATTCCAAAAACCCTATAAACCCTAAACCTTAAACACCCCCTATATCCCCGTTAAAGGGACCCCTAATTTTGGGAACCCCCTCACTTGGCTTTATGTAAGCATAAGGACCCCCCTGGCCCAGAATCCCCCCAAATTCCTTAAACCTATAATCCCCTCCCCCGTAACATTAGAGCCTCCACCCCTCTCCCTAATACGGATTATTCCCACTGTGGCATGCTATGATATATACATATATACATAGATTTACTGTCCCAAAATGAATATCAGGGGCGTGCGGGTGGTCTTCATATAAAGGGGGCAAGGATTATCCGCAAGGTCCATGGGGTGTAGAAACACGCGGTTGGCCTACCAAGCCTACCAATTTCAAGCAAAAGAGATGTCCTTCAGCCCATCTACCTTCCTCTCAGCTGTGGCGCCCTTGATCCCCCAAACCCTAGCCCCACATCCCAAAGATTTAGGGTTTAGGGGTTTAGGGTTTAGGGTTTCCCCACAAACCCACCTCCATGATCAGAAGTGAGCACTTGATGGCGGATGCGAAGATCGCGGCGCCAGCCATCAATGCTTGCGCAAAGCCTGGAACCATGGCTATGGGTTTCAGGTTTTTCTAGCGATATTATGTTCCAGAGCAATAGTACCTGAAGCTAGTATTAATTTTAGCATTGATCCTTTATATACATTTGGGCTTTCAAGACCTAGGGTTTTCGGACTTGAAAGATTTTTTGTTTCGGGCTTTGGGGCTTCAGGGTGTGGCAGCTGCCCAGACCCCCCCCCCCAAGTACCCACAGGGTTTAGGGCTCACTATAGAGCCCAAGTACCCACAAATAAGACCTGCATGGATCCCGGTTAAGGGTACTTGCGGGGAGGTCCTGGTAAGGCTGTCATCTTTGGTCTTTGATTACGGCATTGGGGCTTCGGGGGTCAGAGTTCCAGGGCTGCAGTTTTGCGAGCTTACAGCTCAAAGGTTGAAGCTTCTGACGATGGAGGGTTCAAGGTTCTGGTGAGCATTTCTTTAGTGTCCAATTCCAGTCCAGGGATCTAGAACTTACAGTTCGGGGTTGTCGAGTTGCAGGGTTTCGGGCGCAGGGTTGTGGAGTTGTGGGACTCATGCGCCTGCGAAATTTCCGTGAAGAGTTTCTAGTTGCCACCACAGCTGTCTGACTTTGCCGTGCTTTGCGGCTGCTCCAAACCCTCCTCCTCCTCATAGCCCTCGGGCGCCAAGCCTAGAAGTGATACCTACTTCATGGGGTGACCTGAAACCCATCTAGCTGCAATCCCTTGTAAACCTGGAACCTCCATTTACCTTTGCATGCCTTAAATACCCACCAATAGGGGCCATATACCCCCATTTAAGGGTACAAATTGGTGGTTGTCAAAACTATGGTCCGTTTTTGGGTACCCTAAATATTAGGTGCCGTATTATAAGAGGGATCCAAAAAGGGACCATAATTTTGACAACCACCCAAATATGGTCCTGCTAGAACCTTACGAAAGTAGCCTCCGCCTCATGCTGCCAAGGTCCGGCGAGTGGGAAGCAGCCCTTTGCCTGCTGCGTGAGCTTCTTACAAACTTGCCTTAGCGGTTTAGGGCTTATAGGGCTTATAGGGTATTAGGGCTTGTAGGGATTCAGGATGTATACGGGTTCAGGTTTCTTCGGAGCTTGCAAGGGTTTTGGATCCATAAGGGTTCAGGGTTTAGGGCGCGGGGTATAAGTGTTATGGGTTTAAGGTAAGGGGTTTAGGGGTGGCTGCGGGATTTTGCAAGGATTGCAGCAGATGAGGAAGCACCTCTCCACGCAACGTAACATTGAGTGGCATCCCCATCACGTATGACTGAACCCCTCCACCCGCCCAATAACACGTATTCCTCATCCTCTTGATATACAAGCGAGGATTGGGTCATTATTCGGGGGTGGATAGGGGAGGGGAGGGGATGTCGTAGGTTGTGTTAGACTGGATTTTAACCAGGGTTTAGGGGTTGGCAAGGTATTCCTAAGTGGGAGTTTCAAGACATAGGAGTCAAACTTATACACCCAAGCAGTATAGTCCTTCTATAGGAATTCTCCCAAAAAGGACGCCTACTGTTTGGAAACCTTATTTTCCCATAAACTAGTACATGATTGCATTTGCATTTAATTTTCGGGGTTTTCCTTTAATTCCCCACCATGTGGGGTTAATGTACCCTATGCAACCCTATACTCAAGGGTTTCAGGCTTGCACCCCGAGGGTTATACCCCTTAGTTTTGGGATCCTTTTAAAGGACTCTTGGGGACTACATATAAGGGCTATGTTGGGAGAACCTTTTAGGGGTACTACCTTAGTGGTACAACCCAAAAACCCTTGATATACATCCTATCCCCTAAGCCCTAGACCCTAAACCCAAAACCCTAAATCCTTAACCCTTAACCCTAGACCCTAAACCATAAACCTCTAAACCCTGAACCTTAAACCCTAAACCCCAATGGGGTGTCTCAAAGTCAGGGAAGGAGTGCCAAGGCTCGCGCTGCTGCTCTTCAATGCCCGGTTCCAGGAAGCTGGCAGATATGGGGGCCCCATAATAAGGGTTTAGGGTTTAGGGTTCAGGGGCCCCCCATAAAAGGATTATAGCATATAATCTTCATTATAGGCGTACTGGGATTGATGTTTGAACCACATTTTGTGGAAACTACCATATTGTTGCTGCTGCAGATCCTGTATAAAAAAGACTTGATATAGTTGAATGCATCCCCTGGGCTATTGACTCCCCGGTGATTTATGGAGGAATGCTGCAACTCCTTAAACCCTGGAAAGTCCTAGGAATTACCATAGTCGTTGGTCCTTAGATGGTGCAAGATTTCCGCCATCAACAGTAGTATTCTTCATTTGCTGAGCGGGTTCATGTCGAGTCCTTCCAATGACCACAAAGGGTAGGGACATGAGAAACAGCCTGCAACCCCAAAACAACCAGGGGTTAGGGATGTAAGGTTCAGGGTTTAGGGCGCAGACAGGGTTGCAATCGAATGCTAGCAAGGCATTAGTTATTAGCAGAGTCTGTTCTGCGGTGGAGGCACAGGGTTTTTACTGCCACCAAAGAGGGGTTTTGGTCATTCTATAGATGAACCCACATATTATGTACCAGTAATTCCGATGACCTACAGTTTACGTATAGCTTTTTAGTTAGGTGTATAACTGATATAACCCATACAACTGTGGGCAATTGGAGTCACTGGTACATCTTGCCCCTCATCTTGAAGGAATGTGAAGCCTCGTCGCTCGACCCTCTGCCCTGGACCCCAAATCTTGGAAAATCCCAAATCTCATGCCATAAGCCGTGAAACCCAAAAGGTTTAGGGTCTAGGGAAGGGCTCAATAAAGAATAAGCCTGGTAAACCTCGATACTATTCCTGTATGATCTTCACGCAGAGCCTTACGTAGCTTTCATATCCCGAGGTTCCACGACGAAGTCGGACCAACTTCTGTACAGAGCGGCCATCACCGCCTGTGGAAAGGCGCCCGAAGACCAAGTCGAGTTTATGGGTTTAGGACGTACGGTTTTACTATCAAGCGTAAAATGTCTTATGATATACTATTACATATATACACACACTATGATTTACTATAGTATACCATGATAGACTATAATCTACTTATAACATAACCACTAATATGCTACAGTATAGTATAACACAGAAACCATCCTGGCAAACCCTGGGAGCATTTTTCCAGACATGCTGTGATGTCTCTTGGTCTAAACTCCTTAAAGGGGGTTCTATAGGGAATTATACAGGGGACTACTATAAGGGATATTAAGGGGGATACTCGGAGTTTAGACTATAGCTCATTTAGTAACTTGGGTAATGGGGCTTATAATAGGGGGTATTAGGGATAGTAGGTAGACTTACTAAGTCAAAAGATCATCTAAGCTCCTTATGATAATGGGGAATAAAACGGAAAACACGTGGAACATGAATGGAACCTGAGATTAGGAATTCTGCGGGAGCATACAAGAGCGTCCCTACGAAGAGCGCTGTCCCCTGCAAAGGGCGACCATATCATCACGGTTTAGGGTTTAGGGTTTAGGGTATCAGCTTCCATGTTCGTGTGGGGAAGGTACACGACGCTTAATCTATTCATGGTCCTAACTTATAAGGCAGCTCGCGACAGGTAGGCCCAAAAAGTTGTAGACCGGCCCTAACCCCTAAACCTACACTCTAACCCTTAAACCCTATAACCCTAACCCCTAAATCCTAAGCCCTACACCCTAAACCCAGTGGGTCTCTGGCGCGGCGCCTTCACTGTTGGTAGGATTCCGGGTTCATCCTGTAGGGTTGGGTTTCAGAGGCTTTTGGGCGCCCTTGAATTCAGATGTTCGATAGTCCAAACTCCTTAAAGGAAGGTATATAAGGGATTATATAGGGGACTACTATAGGGGTTATTAAGGGGGATGCTAGGAGTTTAGACTATAGCTCAGATGTTCAGGGTATATTATGGTGGGGGGGTCCCACAATACGGATTATAGTACTTTGGGGTCAATATTGGGGTCCCCCTATTTTGGGAAACTGCCCTTAAGCGCTCCATTGTTAGGAATGGCGTAGTCGCCTCATAACCCAGCTTGATCCTGTATTTCCTATCTTTTCGGGGATCACTATGTCATGCATAGGGTTTAAGAAGGGTTTAGGGTTTAGGATGATGACTATGTCATACTTGCTTTAGAGTTGGGGAGCTTAAGGAAGCTTGATCCCTAAACCTTAGGTCAATTCCCCCCTATGGTAATGGCTCCCCGATATGGAATTCATAGGGCCGTAAATATACCCACAATGGGTGGTACCCATCACTGGGTGGGGATTGACACAATCTAAAGCCTTTTAGGGTGTACTACAGAACCTCGAAGAAGAGACCCCGCATTCAGGCTAAACGCGGGTTCAAGCTTTAGGGTTTAGGGTGAATCAGCACATCCTGCACTCAAGCCACGATATGATTTATGCGGAAGCCTGATACTATCCCCTTGTGACCCTTATGCAGATAGATATATGGTAGTTTCCCTAAATAAGGGGACCCCAATATAGACCCCAATATACTATAATCCGTAATATGGGGACCCCAAAATGGTACCCCAAATTTTGGGAAACCCACCATATGTATATACAGGCCCTAGAACGGGATTCTAACTGTCTAGGTATCTTTAGGGTCCCCAATTCTGAGCCCCAAAAACTTGCAGCGTCGTGCTATACATTCGTAACACCTTATAAGGAAGCATCGGCTTCAAATATAAAAGGAGCCTAAACCATGACATCTTATGGTTCAGGAGTCCTTGTATAGCCATAGTATAGGGTACTTTAAATATACCTCAAAACCCTAAACCCTAAAGCCTACAATCATGTTCGTAACTTTTTGGTCCCCCACAGTATATGCTTGTCATGCGCAGGGGCTCCGCTGGGACTTATCTTTGGCGCTGCGAGCTTAGTAGAGTATCCAAGAGGGATTTCCCTGGGTTTAGGCTTGAGGTGCCCAGGCCCTCCGCCACCATAAAAGAGGTACCCTACTTGTGTGGGGATTTCTGAACGCTCGGCAGCACCAGCATCAGCGTATACCATGGCACTGGCTCAGGTTAACCGCTTTGTATGTTGGTGGAGCGCAAGTGTAACTGCCCCCGCCTTTCTACCTGTGTATGTCCGCAGTATGACTTGCAAGGCATCCATGGTCCTCAAAAAGCAGAATGGTTTCAAAGGTGGCTTCCCACCACTTGGCAATTTGACATGCGAAAGCAGCCTATAAGCCTAAGATTCTTGAAGCCCGCCCTGAACGTCTACACTCAGAATTCTTCCTCATTCCCTTACCATCCCAACTACCTGCAGCCTAGAAGGGTATGGGAAACCCATAAGAAAGGCACGCAGGCTATGTGGGGACCAACTTTCATGCAGCACCGACAACTATGCAGGCAGCAAAGCTAGATTTCAACAACTCGACCCGAAACCTGAAATTCCCAAACTCCAGCATGCTGGCTGAACGGATGTAGACGCCAGGGTCTAACAATTTAGGGTATAGGCCCAAGCGTGTAAACAAGTTGTATGGGTTTCAGGTCGGGAGATTTGACGGAAAATTTCAAATTTGTTTTGCATTTGCCCTTGGCAACCTGTGTCTGCCTGTACATGGCCTTGAGCTTTAAGTTTGGTCACAAGTTAAGGGCTTGGTCCATTCTGAAGGTTCTGATCCCTGAAGCCCTGAGCACCGACGCCCTAAACCCCAAACCCTACACCTATATCCTAAACCGGTCCAGTTGGCGGGACCTAGAATTAAGGGTTCGGTAGACCCGTAGGCAAAAAAGCCTCCGTAGGCAAAAACAAATCCTTGTAGCCCTACATGAATCATACCAAGCTCAACATGAGAAACCGTAAGCCCTAAATCCTCCACCCAAAGCCCTAAAGCCTAAACCCTAAACCCCTAAATCCTGAACCCCTAAAACCCTAAACCCTTGCGCAAGCCCCTAAAAGCCCCTCGGACTGCCAAATCCGGACCCCACAGAGCTACAGCCCGGCACCCTCAGCCCTAAGCTTTTCCTTACCTTGTAACGGGTTTAGGGTTTAGGGTTTAGGTACTGTAACTACCTTGCTGGGTAGGCCCCTGGGATATTTCATATTTTCCCTAATGGCTTTAATAAGGGACCCTATATACTAACATTTTTCAAAGGGTTTTAGCGGCCAACCCAGCTTGTAAGTTTAGGAAACCGCTTTAGCGTTTTGCCTGTTGTTGCTTATGGTGGATGATCGGGGTTGTGTGAGGATGGTTGTAGGAAACCACGTCCCTCCCCCCCTCCCGTTACGTCCCAATACGTTTGATGCTCCCTAAACCCAACATGTAAACGCGATAAGCTTTTTGAAGGGACTCTATGAGACCCCCCCTATTCTGAGAAACATCGAGCCATTGTTGATTTTGAGGCTGTTGGCTGAAAGTGGACCGCACGTTGACGTTTTCACGTACGGGGCGGCCATCAGCGCTTGCAGCAGCCTTAGCGAACATGTATAATAACTTACATATGGGGTTCGTGGTGAGACGGCTATAGATTGGTGGATTGGGTGATAGCTTAAACCCAAGTGACAATCGGAGAATGTCCTACCGTTGTGGATAGCGCTAGAAGTTCGTGATCTGCCTACATGGCTGAGATCTGCCTTAGGTCATATAGGGTCTCCCAAAGTTAGGATACTTTTGGGAAGGTCACTTTAGTATAAGGATGACAGTGTTTGGGGTTCGGTCTTGGGCCCCCCTATTTATGGAAGCTACCATCAAGATTGTCTGGGTCTCCATTCGGCTTTAAAGAGCTTGATCGGTACGGAAGTCTGACATAAAATTGATGACCATGCGCATCCAAACAAATACTACCGCTGTTATTCTTGTCAAGCCACAAGTAGGACCCTTTCGGGGAACCTTTAGGGCCTATAGGGTATATATAGAGGGCATATTTATGGATCCCAGGGTAATGGATCCCTTGTGTGGGCGTAGCTGATGAAGGGGTAAGCATGCCGTGATAATTTTCATGGACCTCCCCGATTTGGTGGATCTGGGGCCTTGGACTGGGCTGAAAGGGGCTTACGCTCACCAAAGCCATCATGGAAGGACCTGAGAAATTCGCTGCACGACGAGCGTTGCTCCTCAAGGATGGGTTTCCATGTCCATCTGGAGGGGGGGTCTAATGTATGAGAATTCGGGGGGGGGTCGCTGCTGACTACACCCTATACCTCCAACAGACCCGAATCCTAATTCTGAATCCTAAGCCTATAGTCCCCCGTAAGTAGATAGAATATGGCTTTGGGTATATGATAGCAAGATCCCCACATACCCCATATTCTATCTACTTTAGGGGGGCTTAGCACTTCTAATAGACCCTAAACCCTAAACCCTAGTAATAGACCCTATACATGCCCTAAGCCCTAATAACCGGAAGTTGCAAGGTGAGAGGGGATTCGAATGGCAACGCGCTGTTGCCCTGCAGGGAGCTTACAGTCCCCCTTAAGAAAAGGGTTTAGGGTTTAGGGGATTTGGGGTATATGACCCAATATTGGAGTATTACACTTTAATACTTTGTGGGTTCCTGGGTTCTTAGTGTAGCAACTTATGCCTAAAAAGTCTGTACTTTTTTTTGGGGTGTACTCCAAGCTACGGATTGGGTTTGGGGTTTAGGGCTTAGGGTTTAGGAATATGGGGTATATGGGGATCTTATTCTAATATGCCCAAAGCCATAGGGTTAGGGGACCATTCAGAATCAGCTGGGGAAGATCAAGGAAAACAAGAAGCTGGGGTCATCTAGTGGGTTATAGGGTTTGGCGGTTCAAGTTCAGGGCCCTGGGTTTCGGGACTCGGGTTGAGTGCTTCTCAGCAGCGAAGGCATGAAGCTTTGACGTTGGGGGGGCGGGGTCTATAGGAGCTATAGTCTACACTCCTTAAAGGGGAGTTATAAAGGGGATTATATAAGAGAGCCTTATAGTGTTTATTCAGGGGGATACTAGGAGTTTAGGTTATAGCTCATATTGGCAATTACAAAGGTTAGCCCTTCGGGGGTCAGGAAACTCAATAGCTTCTGTTTTTAGTTTATTGATGGGGATAGAGGGATATGTGAGCCAGAATCTAAACTCCTCAAAGGGGTTATATACGGGATTATTTCAGGGGATACTAGGAGCTTAGACTAGGTTGTAGGGCTGTATAATTAGGGCCAATGGGGTGATGACATATACTCCCCAAACGAATGTGTAACACCTGCGAGGGCCCAGCAAAGATTACCATCCGCACAAGAGGGTGCGTTACGGGGCTGTTAGGTTTAGGGCCGAAGCCGTGCTTGTATCTTTGTATCGGTACGTATCCGAACAAGACCTCTTCCTCGAGCTTCTAGCGTAGGCATGTGTTTTAAGTGCGATTTTGGAACCACTTGTGCTGTAAATGGGACTAGGGAGGCCAGATGTTGTAACTTTCTGCCGATCCTAATGTAAGCTAAGATATCATGGCTCTTGCGTCGGACACGTCCGTACCTTCATGCGTATGGCATATGCAAGGTACCAGGACCCCAAAGCTAAGTGTCCGGCATAAAGGCCAGCCCATGCTAGGGTCCTTAGAAGATCCCCCATCCTTGAACAGGATCCTGTGCGACCAGAAATCTACTAGGGTTTAGGGTTTAGGGCTTAGCCATGTGGGGACTGGCCTAGGTTCATGATGATACAGGTCCCTCTATTACTCTAAACCCTAAACTTCTACTGCAGTATGGGGGCCAAAATATTTCTTCAGCTATGTGGTACTGGGTAGTTTCCATGAAAGGGGAGGACCTCAACGTACACCCCCAACATACCACAATCTGCATTACCATTTCGGGAAACCGCAATCCCTAAATAACCCCCGTACGCTACCTTTAGGTCAAGGGGAAGTATGCTTTGAGTATTTATATAGGTCTAGGGGAAGTGCTGGGATTGGGGTTTAAGGGTTTAGGGTTTGGTTTTGGAGGTTTAAGGGAAGCATGGTTCAAGGGTTTTTTGTTTTTGGGAAAGTGTAGCAAAAGTGTGATTCAAGCTATATCTGAGGTATAAGAGTCAGGGGCTGTGTTTGGGCTGTAGGTTGTTGTAAGTAATTGGAAGTAGGTTGTGAAGGCCTATCTCCTAGCTGGCCACACTACAATCTAGTGGCCTAAATGGTTGGCATGTATTTCTTTTTTTTTGTGGGGAGGGGGGGGTGCGGGGTGTATTATGCAAGATTTGTATACAGTTTCGTACATGGGAAGCCCAAAATCCCAAACCCCAAGCGCCCCTAAAACCCTAAACCCGCCTCAGGGTTAGGAAGATGATGTCGGACCATCTCCGGCTAGACTGCGTTCACTACAATGCAGTGCGGCTCCTGCACGTTTGGGAGTTTTCCAAAATTAGGTTAAACCTGTCTAAGGGTCCCCATGGCCATAATGGGGGATGTATAAGGTTTAGGGTGTCAAGATTTTGGGGGGTCTTAATAATGAGAACTGTAGTCTCCTAGGGTTCTATATTGGGGTCCCCCCATTTACGGAAGCTAGCATTTCCTCACATTTCCTCCGACATGCGAGATGAAACAACTGGAACATGCTTGCTGCTACTTGTACGGTAGGTGCATTTTGTCAGGGATATCTGGGATGCTGTAGATAGCTCAAGTTTTTCTTCTTTTCACTGAGTAGTATAGAGTAAGAGTATAAGTTCGTTTAAACCACATCCTGTGGCAAGAAGAATATGACCGCACTTGGTTCAACAAGCTTGAAACCCTGAACCGTAGCCCTACATAGCATGTGAGTTTCGATGTCCTTTCCTTTCCCCACGGTATATCCCCATACTTAAGGAGGGCTTTCGTCATAGTGGCTGGTGAGTGCATATAGAGTTCGTTAGAAAATATTGGTGAGTGCATATGTTCGACGTCCAGTTCGGAAGATAAACATTCAGTTCTGACCCTAAGCAGTAGATCCTAAACCCTTAACCCTAAGATGTTTTGAGAGGTTGAGCTTGAGCTGACCCCAGGCTTCCAAAGGTACCTCCCACCAACTACCATGGAACCGTTGAATGGGCTACATGGGGAGCCCCCACTATGTTGAATTATGTTGGGGTTATATTGGGATTATATTGGGGTAATGGAAAATAAAATGGCAACTACTACAATAGGCGGCATGTAGGGATAGATTATTGGAATTACGTAGAGTCACATCGGGATGTATATGGTTCAAGGTTTACACTCTCCCGAAATAAGACTTCCTGTCCTTGTGCTAATGGCGCTATATGGGCTTGCATGTAGTTTCGGGGAAGGTGAAAGAACAACCCTAAGCCCCATCCGAAAAATGTACCGCTGAGATTGTTGGGGCTTCTATACTCTGTCAGTCACCAAGGGCCTTGCAACAGTTGTGTTTGAAACTTTGTTTAAAGTATGCTTTTTAGAAATTAGGAGAACCCTCAGTTCAAGTTGCCCGCATGAGCTATCAAGCAGATAGGATCTCAACTGGGGCGCACCAGTCAGGGTTCAGGGCTTTTAACAAGGACCTTCTGCCATGTTGCTTGGTGGACAGGATGTCCTGAATGTTGTACATCGTGAAGTCTCCTCAAAGACCTGCTGGACATGCATTTTGCATATGATTCTGAAAGCCTGTCCGTCGGGGTTCCCCATATAAGTAATGAAAACCTTCTTCATTTCTGGCAGATGAGCCATAACCTAAACTCCTTAAAGGGGGTTATTCCCCACCCTCGCAGTGGGGTTGTTAGATTTTAAAGTAGATGTTGTCCTCGCCCGACTGGAAGCTGACCTTAGTGACCAACCACCAAGTATCCCCGCAGTGCCCAACCACCAAGTATCCCTGCAGTGCCCAACCACCAAGTATCCCTGCAGTGCCCAACCACCAAGTATCCCTGCAGTGCCCAACTGCAAAGTACCACTTAAGCCCCCAACTGCAGAGTATCCCTGCAGTGTCCAACCACCAAAAATCCCTGCAGGGCCTAACCGAAAACTATCCCTGCAGTGCCCAAGCGCAGAGTATCCCTGGAGTGCCCAACAGCAGAGTATCAATATTCTTGCAGCGCATTTGCAGGGCTGCAAGGAAGACAGTTGACGGGGGGCAG
>CAJNIZ010046693.1:69707-86797 GCA_905231905.1 Symbiodinium pilosum
AAGGGGTTGTATAGGGGACTACTATGGGGGTTATTAAGATTTTGATGTGGTAGTTTCCCAAAATAAGGGGACCCCAATATAGACCCAAATATACTAGAGTCCTTAATTATTATGGGGACCCCCAAAAAGGTACCCGTAATTTTGGGAAACCCCCATGTTGTGGTTTTAGGGCCCACAAGTTCATGTCCAAAAGCAGGTAACGACGCGGGACAAAAAGACCTAACAGCCCACAGAGAAATTAGGACGGGAATACACGTTTAGGGTTTAGGGTCTCGGGTTTAGGGGAACCTAACCAAACGTTCGAACCCCCCCAAACCCTCAACCCTAAACGCTCAACCCTAGATCCAAACAAAGGCCCCCAACAAGCTGTAGAAGCATCACAACATATTTTTTGAAAAAAGACCTTACCCAACAGCCTGTTCAAGAAAGGTTTCGGACCCCGAATGGTTTTAGGGTCTAGGGCTTAGGTTTCGGATCTAGGGTTTAGCCGTTCCTTTTGGGTGGTTCCCATAACAAGGATTATAGTATATTGGGGTCTATATATTGAGGTTCCCCTATGAATGGAAACTATCATATGGACGTCCCAAAATTGGGTTGTCATCACAATATGAAACCCAAATATAGGCCCCCAACTACTATAGTCCTTAGTACACGAAATTTTCAAAAAAGGGACACGGAGGTTCGCAAGATAGGCCATACATGTCATGAACCAATAGATTTGTTCTCTTTTCAGGCTTCCTGGAAAGGATCAATGAACCCTGAGGCACAGCTTTAAAGCCACAAACCTCAAAGTCTTGAACCCTCAACCCTCAGCCCTAGACCGGAAGCTTCTAAACCCCCAAACCCAAAACTCCCCTACACCCTGCACTCTAAACCCTGAATCCGAAACCCAAAACGCCCAGGTTACAACTTTCAAGCCCTTAATCTGTGTAGCTTAGGCAGCGTTTGCTTCACCCCGGACCTTCCGAGTCGGAAGCTTGAAAGCCAGTGAGAATGTCGAGTGTCTAAAGTCTAAAACCCTAAGCCCCAAACCCTAAATAACCCTAAACCCTACGAGAATCTTCCAAAATGGACCCAGTCGCTGTCCCTGCACACATGAGCTCTACTTACTAGAGTGATCCAGCGTGTTTAGTCTGACATAGCATCTTTCTGGGTTTGCTTGTTGGTACTTGGGGGGGATCCAGAACTTGGGCGCCCATTCTTGGGGGGGCACCTGTAATGAGCATTGTATGCAATACATTGGGTCCGTAGGGGGCCCTTACTTTCTGGAAACTCCCATAGCGAAAGAGAGAGAGATACATGTGTTGATATATGTATATATGTATACATATGTATGTACATGTATGCAAAAGTATATCTGTATATATGTAGACACATTCAGAACATTTTGAGGGTTCTACATTGGGCCCACGCCATTTATGGATCCTACCATTTTGCTGTTTCCAAGATGAAGCTGAAGGAAGCGGAATCTTCAGGTAATTCTCTTCCCAGCAAAAATGCAGTTTTGGGTTCAGATTTAGGGGTTAGGGGTTAACGTTTGAGATTTAGGGTTTAGGGAATCTCCCACAACCCCTCACCTTGATAATGAATCCTTCCCCTGATATGTCATGACACCATATTTGGGGGAATGTCGTTTTTATAGCCGCACCCCTCCATATAGTGTCACACTAACTATATGTTGGAGGGTACTACTACGGCGGATGGGGATACACTATTTGGGTGAGGTGAGTACGAAGTTTGCGTTGTGGAAGGTAGGCACAATGTAGACCTGGACCCTCTAGGATTGCTGTCTATCAAGACTGTTTCACAGCGTGCCTTCCTATCTGATCTTTCTACTACGCATTTTGAGCCTTCCTTTATAACCCGCCAATACAAATACAACCCGTACTATAACAAACAACCCTAAACCCTCGACACTGGGTCTAAGGAATTTGCAAGCTATCTGGAAATTCCTCACCTGGGAATCTCCCTAACTGGGGTACCCTAAACGCTGAACCCTAAAGCCCATATGAGCCACAGTCTAAACTCCTAGTATCCCCCTTAATGTCCCCTCTAGTAATCCCCTATATTAGCCCCTATATAGACCCCATTTAAGGAGTTTACACTATAGCCCATATATGGTAGTTTCCCTAAATGAGGGGACCCCAATATAGACCCTAACATACTATGATCCTTATGATGGGGACCCCTAAAATGGTACCCCTAATTTTGGGAAACCCCCATATCTCAATTCGTGAGCTCTTGAGGCTTGCCTGTGCCGCACGGATTTGCGGAAGAGGCTTGCCTTTCGCTGTGCCCTGTATGGGTTTAGGGTTTAGGGTTTCTTGAAATCACACTAATCCCAAAATGGTACCCCCAATTTTGGGAAACTACCGTAACCCTAAACCCTCAACCTCCTTCCCCTCTTTCTTCCAAAAAAGCAGTTCCCAACCCCTTATGACAGTATTTAGATTGGGGGGGTATTCTTTAATAGAGGGAGCGTTGACTACGGGGTATCTGCCTATAATAGACTAGAACTAGGAGTACTAATTTAAGACTTCTGAAGGGGTGGGCCTAGTTAGAAACCGCCTGAGTACTTGGGCTGCAACTCGGCTAAGTCTTATCAACGTTTGTATGCCTGTGCTGCAGACCAGACAAAACACCTATAGATACATATATATATATGCATATACGCACAAATGCACACTGTATGTCTACGCCATGTAATTTCTAAAAGGAAGCCCTGACAGTTCGGGAACCACCCGCTTTGCCGATGCCGCAGCTGTTTCGGCTTGAGACCAGGTTTTGACAATTGCGGTGTCGATGTGCCCCACTCATGTTGCAAACTACATATCTAGGGGGAGGTGCAGAGGTAGGGATTGCGTTGGAGAATCAGACAAGGCAACCATACCTGCATTCAGCATCAGTTCCCCATCTACGGCAAACCTCTGCAAGGGCTGCAGGCAGGCGTTTCAAGAGTTTGTGTAATCAAAAGTGCTTACTATATCTGACCTCTAGAGTCAGGATCTCATCAGTTTTGCTGTTCGACCTGTGTAAACGGGACGGGATACTGATGGAAGCCGGCGATTTGCATAAGATCAGTACTCAGCACGAGTGGATCAGATAGCAACAGTCTCAGTATAAGCACGTAGAAGAAACACACGACAGCAATGATGCTGAAGTCATCAGTCGCATCGCTTCTGCTCAGCGTTTCGACATGGCAGCTCACCTTAGCAGGCGAGGGCACATGGAAAGTTCTTAACAGAAGCACTCCACACGAGCCCCGAAAGGCTATAGCCACGTTGTGGGGACCCCTCACAAGGGAACCAGAACTTAGAGATATTTAAACCCTAATTAAACCCTACTACATGGAGTTGTCGTAAGAAGCCACAGAACACGTGATAGGGGCTTGGACCTTCCGAAGCTATGATTCCCCTAAACCCAATTTCCTCTTGTCCTACCTCTGCTTTAATCCGCATGTGCTCTGCGCAGTTTCCAACTTAGGCAATGCCCTGCAGAAACGTGCACATGTCGCTATATATATATACACATATTTACATATGGGCACACTTTTATATATATATACACACATATGTATGTCTGAATCGGTAGAATATGGTGTATTGTGCTCGTGGGGAATTCCATATTCTGTCTACCTAGGGGGACGATTTTCATACATTGGGTGAGAGATGCAAAAGGTTCGCCTAAGTGGGCGGATGGAAGGATGTGGTCATGGATGTGGATAGCTCTATGTATTTGCGTATGTGCATGCAGGTTCATAGAGATGAGGGTTTGCAACTACCGGGGTCGCTAAATATGCACCCAGAGATAACCTATTCCTAGAGGACTCCCAAAGAAGGGCCCTTAGAATTTAAAACCCTAAACCCCACATCCTAAATCCTATACCCTGAACCCTAATTCCCCAAAACCTAAACCCTTAAAACAAATTAGCCATAGTCTAAACTCCAGTACTGCCTCCCCTCAGTAACAGTTGGATAATAATTCTAATATAGTTATATATAGCCCTTAATATGACCCTTAATATAGACTGTTACTGGGGGGGGGGGGGCATTACCCAAGTCTAAACCCTAAACCTTAAACAGTAGCTTCCATTTTCTTTTCCAGTATCCCCATATAAGGCCTATATAAACCCTATATCAACCCTATCTATCCCCCTATAAATCCCTTTGAAGCGTAAGAAACTCTGGATCTATGGCAGTTACCAGGTGCAAAGATGCCAAAGCAGGAGCAGAGAATTGTTCTGCCTCTTTTGCAATCGGCGCCGGACCAGCGCCTTGGCGTTTAAGGGGGTTTGGGGTTTGGGGTTGAGGGGTTTGGGGTTTGGGGTTGAGGGGTTTGGGGTTTGGGGTTTAGGGTTAGGGTTTAGGGTGTAGGGTCTAGGGTTCAGGGTTTGGGGTTGAGGGTTTGGGGTTTAGGGTTTAGGGTTCAGGGTTTGGGGTTTAGGGTTTAGGGTTCAGGCTTAGTGTTGAGGGCTTAGGGCTTGGGCTTTGGGTAGGGTTTAGGATTTGGGTTTCCGGGTTTAGGGTTCAGGCTTGGTTTTTAAGGTCTAGGGTTTAGGGTTCAGGACCAGTGCCTGGAGTAAGCCCAGGGAGAGGGGGCAGATACATGCGGTTCAGGATGCGGGTGCCAAGTTCACTGGATTTATTATAGACTATAGATGCCAAACTATATGGTACAGCGCCTCTGTGCGTAGAGATACACACACAGACGACATTTATGTGCAGGTTTTCAATGTTGGGTACTCGTAGCTAGTTTTATATGCACGCTTCACAAACCTCCGAAAGACCAACTGACGCAGCAGCACGGGCAGCAGCAGGCTCTTGCCGGAGTTTGTGGGCTTCTGTTTGGGAACAGGGGTTTGGGGTGCGGGGGTAGCTTTTGGGGTTCTGAGTCTAGGGGATTCGGATGCAAGATGGATTTTCTGAAGCTTGGTCACTTGCAATGCTGTTTCGCATCTGCAAACGCAAAACGAATGCCCACACACTGATCTGTGATGCCCTCCCCAGTAATCCCCTCCCCCTAACATTAGACACCCCCACCCCCAATCCCAAATACTAAATTTAGATTTTGCCCATCGTGGTATATTATGATATATTGGGAGTATTTAACATTAGGGGGATGCGGGGACCCTAAACCCCAATAACAACCCCTACATGCCCCTTCAAGGGTGGAGGGGTTTAGTATTGGGGGAAAGGATCACTTCCTGGAAGCATCTTTGCCCATAGCTAACAAGGGAGGATGTGGTCTCCCTCCTGGGGTTTAGGGTTTAGGCTTCCAAGACCAGCTCCGTGTGAAGGCTATCTTTCAAACTAGTTCAACCCCTGATTCCTGGAAATGAAATGCCCTCTGTCCCGCAATCCCCAGGAACCCCCTTTTTGGCGGCTCATTTACCGAGAGAACCCAATACAATTTCATGTAGGAGTATGCCTCAAGCGGTGGTTGTGTGGTCCCTGATATGATGTAAAGGGATTTTGTGTTTATTCAGAAGCATGGGGCTCCTTGCATACTGCTGAGCAGTGCAGGTGGAAGTATAAGAACACTTCATTTTGGTTCAGCCGCCGAAATTATAGTTGCCATGAATAGGGGGACCGCAATATAGACCTTCAAACGCAAAACAATCCCTACTGTATCATGGAGACTCCCAAAAGCTTCCACAAGTTTCTGGTCGCCCCCATAGGAGCCATAGTCTAAACTCCTAGTATCCCCCTTAATAGCCCCTTTGGTAGTCCCCTACATACTCCCCTAGAAAACCCCCTTCAAGGAGTTTTTGACTATAGTACATATAATCCTTGTGCTTCAGCCACCAGAATACACCCTAAACCCTAAATCCCAAACCCTAACAACTGGGACTCAGGACTCTTGTGGGCCGTCGCTTGGGCATACCCTTTGATTCACATCCGAATCCTCTGGGCAATTATGCAGCTCGGCTCGAGACATAAGTACTTATATTGCCCCAATGATGGAGAAAAGGGTTATAGGTTTAGGGTTTAGGGAGGTATATAGGGATACTGCACCAAGAATGGAGAATCAAAAGGACAACAAAGCGGAAAATAAAATGGAAAGGAGGGGAACTATAGTGGTTTAGGTGTAGGGGCTAGGTAGGCATATTCCAAAACACTAGTGTTGTGCACACTAGCTTTGCACCCCGTTGGGCAGTTTGCACAACTAGCGGGACCCCAATATAGACCCCAAAATACTGAAAGGGTTTAGGGTTTAGACCTCCAAAACGGTACCTCCAACTTTGCGAAACCCCTCTTGTCGTCATGTTTTCTGGGTCTCGGTTCCATCTTTTGGATCCTTTGGAATTTAGGGCTTAGGGTCTTTGGGCTCTGGGAGAGCTGGCGGCCCATTTAAATCAAACCCCTACGCTGCTTCAGTCACAGAAGCTAGCTAAATCCATAGATAGCAGCTTCCATAAGTCAGGGTTTGGGGTTTAGGGTCAGGGTGGCAAAATAGTATAATGGTTATCATAGGTACCCCAAAGCATGACCCCCCCAACAAAAGCCCCAAACTCTGCTTGACAGCCCTGCACAGGGCGCTGTCCCAAGAAGAAGGTTGGGTTTGGGGTGTAGTGCTTTGAACCCTACATCTTACTGAACATTAGTAGGGGTTTAGGCATAGGGCTTTGGATTCTACATCTTACTGGGGTTAGTAGGGGTTTAGGGCTTAGGGCTGTGAATCCTACATCTTACTGGGGATTAGTAGGGTTTAGGGCTTAGGGAATCTCAATCCTACGTCCTACGTGACAGGTTAGCTGGTTAGGCTACGACATTCTGCGTTGGTGGCAGGAGTGGCAGGACAGGTAAACAGAAACTCAGTCCAGCACGGCCCCAGGTGGTTTGGGATTTAGGGTTGGGTTCTGGCGTTTGGATTCTGAGTTTTGGGTTCTGGCTTTGGGATTCTAAGTTTTGGGTCCTGGCTTTTGGATTATGAGTTTTGGGTTCTGGCTTTCTGATTCTGAGTTTTGGGTTCTGGCTTTTGGGGTTCTGAGTTTTGGCTCTAGGGTTTTGGGTTGAGGGGTTAGGGTTTAGGGACCAGGTGAGTACGGGCTCCTCTAGGGGTACAGTAATGGGGCTGTATGAGTCATAGTCTGAATCTCCTTATACGGATTATATAGGGGATGAAATAGGGGAGTATTAGGGATTGTTATCAAGTGTGATATTAGGAGTTTAGATTGTAACTCATATGAAGTCTATATAGGCCTTTTTTAGGGATACCCACCTGATAACTACCCACCTGACTCCCTAAACCCTAAACCCTGAGTGACTGAGGACAATGTCCAGTATCATGTGGAAATCGAGGTGGGTGCAAACTGCGATGGCAAAGGTAGACAGAAGTTTCAGGTCGTGCCTGACACTGGTAGCTCAGACACTCTGACAGTTCTGGTCTAGCAACTTTTTTACGGGGGGAGTTTATCAACATTAGCTATCTAGAAAACATTAGAGACCTCATCTATGACTAGGGTCCTTGAGGGCGCCCTTTTTGAGAACCCCCCCATCTACGGGATGTTCATGTTTTAAAGGCTTTAGGGATTAGTCTTGCTTTATTTAGAAGAGTCCTGGGCAGTGTGTTCAGGGTTTTTGCGGGATTCGTGCAGGGCTTCAGGGTTTTGGGCTTCGGTGCTTCTGAAGACCCATGGCGTACCCAATGCTTGAAAGTACTTTACTTGCATTATTGGTCCAATAGTAGACCCTAAGCCGTGAGCCCGTGAGTTTAGGGTCTTGGGTTCCAGGTTGCTGAAGGCTCAATGGTGATACAAAACCTCTAGTCCCCCTTAAGTAGATAGAATATGGGGTATATGGGGATCATAGTAGTATATACCCAAAGCCATATTCTATCTACTTAAGTGGGACCCATAACCCTAAACCCTAAACCCAAATAGTAGTTTCCATTTTCTTTTCCATTATCCCTATATAACCCCAATATTACCCTAATATTCTATCTACTTACGGGGGACTATCAGCCCAACCGTAGTAGTCTATGGAGCACCCATGCTCAGCCTAGGGGTAGTTTAGGGGAGGCTAAGCCAGAAGTTTGGAGCTGTAGATGAGTAGTATTTAATTTGGGCATACTATGATACCCAGTATAGAGTAAGATTACATCCTCCTTTTGGGGTATAGTATTTTATAGAAGGAATATCATCTTACTGGGTTTAACCACCAAAAAACACTACTCAGATGCCATCCGCATGAGGCATTCCAAGAATTAGGGGCCTCCTTTGGGGGATTCCCACAAAAAGGGTCTAGCTATATTGGAGTCCCAATAATGATGAAACATACCACGGCTCGCGGAAGATCATTCTCTATCCTAAACCTTATGAAAGTTTGGTACCCTACACCCTAAGCTTTAAGTAAACACTGTGGATTGCAAAGATTACTGCAGGGGCTCTACGGCACGGCGGATACGACAAAACCTGCATCACTCTGGGTATATACCCTAAACCTTGGGTAATATGGTAAGGTCATGCAGGATTTTCAGTATCAACAGTATCACAGCTCTAGACTTAGGGTTATGAACTTTGAGGTTTGGGTTTTCGGGCTAAGATGATTCAAATTTCACAAGACTCAACTACAAGCTCAAGCCACAAAAACCTTGCAGCCCAATGTTCAATAAAGCCTCATTTTTGGCTTGTCCATTATTTAGGGTTAAGCTTCATATGAGGCTGGAGGGCGCTAGGCTGGTTTCGATGAAATTGCTGCTCCGCCGAGGACGTGTGGGTTCCGGCAGTAAACTGCTCCCAATGCAGGGCAGGAACCAACAAGTTTGACATCAGCCAATCGTGCAACGCCATCCAGAGCTTCGCCATTTTTCATATGAGCTATAGTCTAAACTCCTGAAAGGGGGTTATATAGGGGATTATATAGGGGACTATTATAGGGGGATACTAGGAGTTTAGACTATAGCTCATATTGGGTCAGGCTTTTTCAGGTCTGGGAATTTAGGGAGTAGTTGGTGTCCATGCAATCCGTCACGCTACATCAAACCTTTGCTGCGGCTTCAGGTTCAGTTCAGCATTGAGGGTTTAGGGTGCAGACTGAGTGGTTCAGCACGGTGTAAGCCCAAAGGCGCTGGTTCAGGGTAGTAAAGAGCAAGTTATAGTTCCAAGTCTAAGCTTATAAGGGGCTTATATCTAGGTTGTAAGCACAGCTATAAGTATGTTATAATTTCCATGAATTCCAAGTCAGGGTTGCTGGGGCCGCAATGCCAAAACTCGGGGTACCAATTTGGTGGACCTCATAATCAGGATTGTAGTATATTGAGGTCTATCTTGGGGTCCTCTTGTTTCGGGAAACTGCCATAAGCAAAACATCCTGGCTGGGCAGGGTTTCGCTTTTGTTTAGTTTGTCAACATGAATGGATTGTGAAATGTTTCAGGGGTCAGAACTGCTAATGTAAACCCCTGATTAATAAACCCCTCCCCTTAATTGGGATTATAGAAGGGATCCGAATATTAAGGCCCTTCAAAGGAGGGTGTTTATTAATCATGGGTCTACATTATCTTTGGGTTCTAGTAGAGTATCACCGCAAAGGGCTTCATTCCAGCCAGTGATACTTCGCGAACTAAACCTTCAGCTGCTAAACTGCTAAACTGAACCCCAGAGCAAGTGGTCTCATCACCCACAAGGAAAATCCTATGTTTGTATGTATACACATTGAGATAGATCCTGTATAACTCCCTCAAGATGCCTACAAGGGGTCCCGACATTCATGAGATTGGTGGTCTCAACCCTTATGGTAAGGCCCCTGCTTAGTCGTAGGGTCCCTTTTTGCGGGAGGGTTGGGAGAACCCAAAATTATTCCCTTCTCATCCCTGACTTTCACGTACCCTTATGTATAATCCAATATAAACACTTTCTACACCCATAGATACCCCTATATGTCCCGATATATCCAGCTTTGATCACGACCTATGAGGATTGGCAACAGGATAACATTCCGGTACGGTGACGGCACCGTGTCTGGGCTGAGCTTGAGAGGTTTTCGGCCACACCAAGTCTCTGGGGAGCCGAGGTGTAAACCCAAACCTCCCATGTAGTTCCGTTTTGGGTCGTATATTCAAATCCACCACCCGATACCACAACAAACCCCAAAAGGAACTACATAGGAGCCTTTGGGTACAATTTGGAAGTTGAGCCTCTGAGCCTAAACCCTCAGCCGTAAACCTTACACCATCCCTAAACCTTGGAGACTGCCCCACGCAGGAACAGTTGGACAATCGTCAAAACACAAATACATCAAGCTCATAGTATTCCCCTTATAACTATAGGCTGTTACTGCATGGGGGCAGTACCCAATCTAGACCCCAAACGCTAAACCTTAAACCAAAAAAACTATACCCTAAACCTCAAACTCCAAACCCCAGAACCCTAAACCGTAAACTCCACACCCTAAAGCTAAAACCCCAAAACCCTAAACCTGTAAACCTTAAACCCTAAACCTTACGTAAATCCCATAACCCAAACCCTCAACCCTAAACCCAGGTAGCCACGGGGGGCTCCTTCTATGACGCTGTGAAGATCGGGGACCTTGAGGCTTCCGAACTCTCGAGAGGGTTGGGTTTAAGGGTTTAGGGTTTAAGGTTTCGGGTTTTACGGTTTGGGGTTTAGGGTTTCAGGGTTTAAGGTTTTAGGGTTTAGGGTTAAGGGTTTAACGGTTTAAGAGTTTAACGGTTTAACGGTTTAAGGGTTTAAGGGGTTAAGGGGTTAAGGGTTTAAGGGCCTTTAGGGTTTACGGCTTTAGGGTTCAGAGTTTAGGGTCACATGGAAAGAAGGTGGAAACTGAAATGGAAGCTGCGCCTGAATCATGTTTCTAGTAGTTGGGGTCCATTTTAGGAGTCTCTCTAACAGTTCTTCTTGTCATAACTGTTACTTCTAGTATCTACTGAGTATTGGGGTATATATTGTGGTCTGCAAGTTTGTTGAAACTGTCATTTGGGTCCGCAAACCTCTCAATTGCCGCTTCTCAAGGCAATGGGTCCTTGCAAAATGGAGTATGTTTACAAACCCAGACCCCCTAAAGGATCCAACAACTGGAACTCCCGCAATATGAACCCAGTACTACATTAGGGGAACCAGGGGATCATTAGGGGTGCCATTTCTTGGATCCTTTAGGGGGTCTGGGAGGGTGATGGCGGGACTTCTTTTTGTAGAGCTACCCTCTGAATAACAGTGACTGGTTCCATGCCTTCGTTCAGGAACAGTTTCGTTTGTTGAAGGCAAAAAAGATCTCTTTACTAGTAGCTAGCAAGAACAGACCAAGTGCAATCATCAATGGCCTACAGATTGGGTGGCAAGGTCCAGAAGAGAAAGGGCTACAGGCGCTGATAAACATCAGGTTATCAGGAGCAGTGGCAGTAAGCTGTAATTAGAGGCTCCACATCGTGTCTACTTGCAGTGGTGGGGGCGGTGCGGGTTGCATTGGCTTTTTGTTGGCAACTTCAACTAAGCTTCGGAATTCCCGGTTTGCTCTGGTGCTTTAAGCATCAAGCTAACGTGCTGGACCCACAGCCTCATGTACATGACTCCTGAAACCTGACGGGCAGCACCAACCCTTACAGGAGGAGTCTATGCACCCCTAACTCTCAACTCTCAACAGAAGAATTTGCAAATTCTAAAACACTCTCTAGAGTCTTGCTTGATGGAGAGAGGTCGCCCACCAGCTTCTGATTGAGGTCGACAAGATGGAATCCGCCGCTGGTCTGTCAGGTATGCGTTCGCAGTTTACTGAAGATCTTGCTAAAACATGCGCCTGTAAATTGAGGTGCCCTGATGGTAAGGACACCCCTTTAGTTCTAATGAGCTGAAGTATATTTGTTAAGCTTACGTTCCTTAACATGAATCTGAAAACCCTAGCGTTTAGGGTTGTTATACTAGGGGTAGACTTATCAGTAGGGCATATGTGCTACGGACAAAAGTTAGGTTCGGGGGGGGCCTATAAGGGGATGTATACGCGATTGAGTGTGGACCTTTAAGGAATATGCTATAACTGTAGTCCAGGGCACATATCAGGGGGGGACAGGAAGTGAAGAAAAAACCCCTAAACCCCTATATATGTGTGTATGTATGTATATATATGTATATAAGCCCTAAACCCCTATATAAAGCCCCTTAAGCCCTAAACTCTTTTTCAAAACCCTAAGGACACCCACATGAAGTCTGACGGCATCCTGGGCCTGGCGCATCACTACGCCTCGGATCGAGGGTTGCGGGGGGAGACATTCATGTCTACGCTGCTCCTTGGACTGGATTTAGGGTTAACTTGTAGCCCCAATTACCTACAGTTTTATAGGTTATACCTATGAACCATGGAGTAACTACTGCTAAGCTGTAGATACGTGGGGGTTTCCGAGAAGGGTTTCGGACTTAAACCAACAACCCCTTAGCCTTTAGGAAGCTTGGTTTAGGGTTTAGGGATTGCGGTGTTACAGGTAGGCTCAGGGATTAGGGTATTGGGTTGAGGGTTTGGGGCATGCATCTGGGAGAAAGAAGGTCGTGTACAGACCAAATAATACGAAAAGACTTATGTTCGTTCAGGGTTTAGCGTTGAGGGCAATTCCATTGTACCCCTTATGCACTGATTGCTGGATATCCCCCCAACCCTCTTTCAACGATGTTGCGCCGGCCCTGAACTTTGAAGCCTGCATGAAACTGAATCCTCGACCATACAGTCTGGTTACACTTGAACCATAGGGTAGATACCTGGCCCCCAAGGTGGAACACAGGGCTCTTAGAGGGTTTGCCCTAAATGGGGGTATCCCAAAATTAGGGGTAATTAGTTATTTGGAAGTCCCATTATGAAGCATTCTGGCACTTTGGGGGTCTATGTTTGGGTTCCGCTACTTATGGAAATTACCATGGGGGCGCCCACGGACCCTGAACCCTTAAACCCCAGAACCCTAATCATGAAAATCCTCAAGCTCGCGGAGCCTTGGTTTTTGCTCCCTATGACCGCCTATGGTAGGGTCCGAGTACCCAGATGTTCAAGAGTTAGAACCGGGCTTGGGGTTTAAAGCTTAGGGTTAAGGGGTTGAGGGTAATTAAACTTTATAGTCCCAAACTATCTAGATAGGAACCAATTGTGGCCCAAGCTACATCTTTTTCAGGTACAGTGGACCCTTAGGGGTATATATGTTGTTCATGCGGGGTTGTGGTGGAGTAGGGTTCTAAGTGGGGCTTAAATTAAACCTTAAACATGAAAGTCTCACCTCATCTGCCGGGGGCTCTGAGATGCAGGCCTGGAAGCACAGATCAGGATGTCGAAGCTAGTTGCAATTCTAGTTATCATGTAGACGTGTGCCCTAGTCATAGTTACTTCTTCGGGAGCCGAAAAAAAAACTTCATTGAGTGTGGGAGTTTGACATGCCTGTGCTTAGTGTGCGGATAATCTCAGGACAAGACACAGAGGACACAGGTCTCCCTAAACCCTAACCCCTATTAAGGTCCCAAGTATGTGTCATGGTTTCGTGGTCCGACTTAGCTTTGGCATCAGTGACTCCGGTGATACATATCGATCTCCATTTCGGGGGTGCCCTTCTGGGGTCCCCAGACTCAGAAGACAGCCCCTGAACCCTATGGCCTTTTAGTCCTCAACCTGCACACCCCAAAACCCAAAAGCGCTCAAACCTTAGGCCCCCAACCCCAACACCCTAAACCCCTGGGTAGAGGCCTAAGTCACAACATGCTAAGCCCCAAAATCCGACAACCACCAAAAAAACTTCCAATTCGAAAGCCTCAAACTCTAGGGTTTACAGGGTTTAGGGTTTATAGCTCCTAAAACCTGAGCCTTAACGACCCTCAACCCTACTGCCTCCATTCCCTTAAGAATAGTTTCGCTAAATAAGGGACCCCAGTATAGACCCAAATAAAATGTAATTCTTGTAAGGACACTCAAAATTGTGCCCCTAATTGTAGGAAACCCCCCTTTCAGACCACAAACTGCGAGGTTTCGGGAACATCCCCATCTTCCAGCGAGCCTCGATCTGCAAAGTTCGTTCAGGGCTGAGGTTTAGGGTTTAGGACTTAGGGTTTAGGGTTTAGGGTGTATAGGGCTTAGGGTTTAGGGTTGAGGTTGAGAGTTTAAAGTGGTAGCTATGTAGAATGAAGTTAGGGGTCCCTTCAAGGGGGGCTCTAGCAGCTCTACAGAAGTTTTGGAGGGATTTGTAGGGGTAAAGTCTGCCAAAAGTGACCAGGGCTTTGGTAGCCCCGAGAACAAGGCTTATAGGATATCGGGTTCTTTTGGGGAGCCTCCTATTTCAAAGTTTTCTCTGTTTATCGTTTTGCTGCCGAAAAGCGTTTTCGAAGCACCCTGGGTGATTTCTGTTTATGCTGGGCTCGAGGAATCGTGTAGAAACTCCTTTGGGCCCTACGCGTCTATATAGGTACCTGGGGGTTAAGGGTGGACCCTTTGGATAGGTCGTGCGTAAGTGGTGTTTGGGGAGTGGATCCTTTTGACTATGAAACCTCCTAGAATCCCACAGAGACCAAAATTGGCATTTTTTGTGCTACCTACATTCACTCCCCCAGGCCCCCCTTCAGCACCAGCAGGTTTAGTTTGTACGGCTTTGGGGCTTTGGTTCCTTCAGAGATATTCTTGAAGATGAGAGATCTTATTTTGAGAGGAGTATATCAAAGGATGTTCACCTTACAAGTGTGTGGGCGGGGGGGGGGGGGGNNCCTAGACCTTAGGCCCTAAACCCTAAACCTTGGAAGTTCAGCAGCTATAGAACAGAGCGAAGGAGTGAATATGGGGCAAATCACACGCTATAGGGTTTAAGCCTTACACGGTTTAGGGCGTAGGGGACTATAGGCCCTAATCACAGATCGTGTGGCTGAAGCCACCACTGCCCTGCATTCGGAGCTCCAGCCTAAACCTTAAAGGGGTTGGGTTTAGGGTGTTGGTTTAATGCCCTAAACCTTATTTACCAACAACTATTCCCTTACAATCCTCCAAGAATTATGGTACCACGAATTATACGATACGAACATGCCTCCACACCCTAGCTTAGGGGTAAGGGTTTAGGGTTTTCATTGTTCCTAAGGACTCGAGGGGGGAACCCTAATAGGGACCCTTGAAGCTTGTGGAGGCTAACATGGGAACTACCTAGGTATATAGGGGCTATATGATGATTATATAAAAGTTATATATGGCGATGGGCTTAAGGGTCCCCATTAGGGGTCCCTCCTAAAGTCCCTGGATAACCCAAAACCCTAAACCCTACTTAGTTCCTTTTGAAATCATCCCAAGCCCAGGCAGTTCTCTTTCTACCTCACCGGTCGTGGGAACGGCGGGGAGCGATCCCAGCCACCTACCTGCAAAGTGTAAAATAGCTCGATTCGACTAGGCCAGGTTCGGAAAACAATTTTCAACCCTGCAACTTATAGTCCCATTTAAGTAGATAGAATATGGGTATATGGGGATGTCATTATACTATACCCAGAGCAATATTCTATCTTCAGGGGGGCTATATAGCCCTAAACCCTAACGCCTTAGTACTCCTCAGAACCCTTATAGACTATTTGTGTGATCTTGGTAATCTGGTTTTAATTGCGCCTCCCAAGCCTCCACAGTATCAACTTCAGCTCTTACTTATTGGGGGTTCGTGGAGAACAAGGGAAGAGAAGGCTAGTTCCCGAAATTAGGGTGCCATTTGAACACCCCTAAATTTTAGGTGCCGTAAAATAGTCTGTAATTGCGAGGGGCCCATAGTTTTGGGAATAGCTCATATTCTTTAGGGATTATATTCCCTACTGGCAACCAGTAGGTCTAGGGGAGGACGGTTGTTGATCCTAAACCCAAAACCCCAAAACCCTAAACCCTAAACTTTGTAGGGCCTTTCCAGCAGTTCCATTTTTGTTCGCGAGCGGGCGTTCGGTAAGCTTGGCGAGCAAAGTCAAGGGATGTCCCGTGAAGGCGGTTCTTCGGACTCGGGCCTCGCAAGAGACTGACCCCAAACCCTAAAACTCTAAATCCTAAAGCCTGAAATTCTAGACCCTCAAACCCTAAACCTAAAACTCTAAAACCCTAAAACCCTAAACCCGCGTATTCAGACATAGCAAGGCCTTTTCCAATTCTTGCTGAGCGGCCCAATCTCTTCAACCTTTGGGTTGCTGTTTAAGGAACTCAAGAATTACCATAGGCTTTAGGGTTTAGGGTTTAGGATTTAGGGTTTAGGGTTTAGGATTTAGGGTGTAGGATTTAGGGTTTAGGGTCGAATTTTAGAGTTTAGGGTTTCAAGGTGAAGGGTTATGGATTGCAATGAAAAGGCAGGGCTTCTTTGTGCAATTTAAGTTCCTTGGCAGCAACCCGGCTTGCTCAAGAACAACCTTCAGCTCACGCTACACTCTCTGGTGTAGCCGTTTTAGGATTATTCGAACTAGCTTCGGGCTTCTTCTGAACAGGTTGGTGGGTTTCTTGCTCTAGTGTTCTCCGACAGCTTCAACCCTGCGACCATCCCGTGGACCCTGAGCTCAACCAGTGAAGGTTTAGGGTTTAGGGCGGGACAGAAAAAGGTGCTTTAAAACTGAAGTCTCTGGAACCCTAAGGCCCCCCAAACCTCATAACAAAGCTTATAACCCATAAATTGTTGAACCTAACTCCCGGCCCTAGATCCTCTGTAACCCTGAGCCCTAGACCCACCAACGACTGGGTTGCTGCTAAGGGTCTTAAAATTCAGTTACCAACAGAAAGACCCTGCTGTTGACTATATACCCATATTATGAAATCTTAATTCAAGCTCCTGAACAGCAACCCAAACCCCAAATCCCTAAATCCCTAATCCCCAAATCCCTAAATCCCGAAATCCCCAAACCCCAAACCCTAAAACCCTCAACCCCTAAACCCTCAACCCCTAAACCCATAAATCCCAAACCTAACAGCAACCCAGAAGAAGTGTAAAGCTTGAGCACGCTCAAGGCTGGTGTTTGGAAACCCAGATTTGGCACATCACTCCAAGGACCTAAGGGGGTGTGATTCAGGGTTAAGGGTTAAGGGTTTGGGGTTGAGGATTTGGGGTTTAGGGTTTGGGGTTTAGGGTTTGGGGTTTCGGGTTTAGGGTTTAGGGTTTGGGGTTTCGGATTTAGGGATTTAGGGTT
>CAJNIZ010046693.1:86897-99920 GCA_905231905.1 Symbiodinium pilosum
CGCGGAAGGTCCGCGGAAGCTCGCGGGCGGAAGCTTCCTTATTTCCATCAAATTTATATGTTTATTTTTTAACGGTCACATTTCTTAGACCTCCACCTGCCCTCCATTTGTGCTTAAGTCTTACTTACCCAGTATCGAGGCTTATTATACATCCCCAACTAAGGGCGCTAGAAAGGTTTTCGTTGAAAGCAGGTAATACCCTGCATGTTCTTACGATTACGAATTTAGATAACACTAGTGTGTCGCAAAGTGCATACCTAGCCACGAAGCTTTGAAACCAACATAATCATCCAATTTCCACTTCATGTGTGTTTTGCTTCTCCGTTATTGGGGTAATATCCCTATATACCCTCGTAAACCCTAAACCCTGAATCCTAAAGGAGCCTAGCGGTTTGCAGCCTAGGCCTTCTATACAACTTTTGACCTCAAGAATGGCCGGATCGGCTTCGCCCGGAGCAACATGTCGCCGCTTGCGGGGATCCTGGGCAGCTCCGAGGTACAGTCCCCCTCAAATAGATAGAATATAGGGTTTAGGGTTAAGGGTTTAGGGATTAGGGTCTAGGGTTTAGGGAGTCCCCCTTAAGTAGATAGAATATGGTGTATATGGGGATCTTATTAATTATAATATACCCAAAGCCATATTCGAAAGACATTCAGAAATCACATGAACCTCTAGTCTAAAGGTCCTTAAAATGGGTTTGGGCTCATATAGGATTTAGGGTTTAGGGTTCAGGGTTATAGGGTTTAGGGTTTAGGGTTATATATTGATGCCATAGTGTTATAAAGGGTTATCAAGGGGGATGCTAGGAGTTTAGGCAATGGCTCACATGTGTGTTGAGCCTCCGGCTCTCAGGCGTTCGGGGTCTTCGCATCCTCAGCCACAAAACCTTTCGATCTACACCCGTCAGGTTTAGGGTTGGTTAGGATTTAAGGTTGGGGGTTTAGGGGCAAGGGTTTTGTGTTTGGATTCAGGGTTTAGGGGAGTTTGTAAACCCCCTAAACCACTGATACCCCTTCCCCAAACTCGGAGCCCTTGTCCCTACACCCCAATCTCTAAACCTCAATCCTTTAACCGGAGATTGCTAAACCCCCGAAGGCCCTAAACTTGGCCTAAGGAATGCGAAGTGCTCTGCAGCCACGCAGACACTGCTCAGGCGCAGCATTTGGTTTGCATCCTTGCTGGTCGCGAATCTCGTCTCTTAATGTCCTGGGCAAACTACCGCATACAATAACCCTTCAAAAGAAGCATTCCCACCCACACGAGTGTGTATTTATATAGATTTTCTAGGAGGAAGATGTCTTTATCAGGGGCGGGTGGGGGTCATGATTAGGGGATTGGAATTACGACCTTACTCCTACATAGAAGATAGTCCCGACCCGAAATGCATGTGAGTTCGGGATCGCTGCTGACCTCCGCAGGGTTTGCGCAGACGCAGCGCACCAGCGCGGAGTCATTGCATACTCACAATGGATGGCCGACGCGGACTCTGGGGGGGCGAAGACGAGATAGTCTACCTGGCTGCCTTGCTTGGCATGCAAATATTGGTGGCGACCGTGGATGCCTGGGAAGGCTCGGACGAGCTGAATGAAGCCGCAGGCAAAATCCTGGACTCGATTGAGCGCGAGTTCCCTGCACACAGTGTTACGTGGAAGCTGCCGAAGGCGGCTTTGAGCAACTGAGCCTTTCGCAAAGTAAGGCAAGTGACATGAAATCAGGTTCTGAAATTCCGCACCTTTTACTTTCTTGGGTGTATATGGAGGGTTGTCCAGTCATATTATGGCCCTTTGGGGTTCCAGCCTCTTAAAGTTAGGGTATACATAAAAACACAACAACAACAACAACAACAACAACAACAACAACAACAACAACAACAACAACAACAACAACATGGACAACCTACCGCACACATGTATACAAAAAAGATCCTAGTATAATTAAAGGGCAAACTTTATGGGGCTAGGAACCCTACCCGCCACGGTACGTCCTGAACCCTAAACATCTAAACCCTCCTTGCAACTTAGCTTGGAGCTTAGACCCTTAGCCCTTTGGGATTCCCTTTTATTTCTCTTATAGGTACCTAAGGGTTAACCCTTAGTAGCGTCCTAAGTGCCACGTAGAACCGTCAGCATCTGGACACCTACCTGCCTCTTTGACAGGATGCCAATCCCCTCACGCACGAACCTTCAAACTGCCTACACCAATACTCCTGATATTAAACCTTTAGACAGCGCAATACACCTTAGTTGAGAAAACCCTAAACCCTACAGCCAAAACCTTTCCTAGACCAATGATACTGATACTCGGGCCCCTAACCTGGTTAAGGAACATGGTTTAAATGCGGGTTATTGGGTTGCCTGGGCCCGTGCCCGAAAAACAGAGCCTCAAAAGGCTTCATATAGCAAGAGGCCCCTCAACTGATAACAGCCAGTCCCAAATGACTTGCATTTTGTGCGTTCAGGTTTTGATGAGGGTCTACGGGGTTTAAAATCTCAATATGGCAAGATAATTGTTTTCAGGTTATAGTTATCGCGAAAAGAAGGGGAGCCCACCTTTTCGCCCCCTCTGAGCCCGAGATGTTGGGCGCTAGCACCCTAAACTCTTCACCCTCCACCCTAATCCTGAAGCCCTAGCTATCAAAAACCCTAATCTCAAAACCCTACACCCCCAAACCCTATACACAAAGCCCTAAAGCTGTACAACCAAAACCCTAGCCTAAACCCTTAACCCAACCAAGGCCCTAACCATGAACCCTCTTGACCAAACTTCCAAAACCCTAAAAACCTCAACCTTCAATTGGTATATTATGGTATATTACAGTATATTCTAATTCATGACATTATATTATAGTAGTAGGTCCACAGAACCAAGCTACAGTCCCAAAACCTTGAATCATGGTTTAGGGTATAAGGTCTTGGTAGGGACCCCCCCCCCCCAGACGCAAGTGGGTGATATCCTGTAGGGTTACGGGCTTAGGGTTTAGGGTTTCATACTTACTATCGAAGATAACTCTGGGATACTGTCCCCACTCAGCAGCAGCTGTATAACTGTTAGAGTATGAAAAAGTAGTAAAGCTTTCAAATCAAAGCTTCCTGGCTATGTTCTGTTACTTGGTGGGGTGCAACACCCAAGCAACACTCGTGTTTCGAAATGCCCTGAACTTTATATATCTTAGGTCAATCCACCACTATAGTAATATTCCCTTAAAAGGGAATTATTCCGGCCTTAACATACCTACAAGAATCCCTTGTGGTACCCATTACTAGGTGGGAGACCGACCCAATAGGTATCTTTTTGTAACCCCTCTAGAAGCCTTTTAGAGCCCTCAAGGAACCCCTGTAACCCAGCATTTCTCAACACAGCCCAGGATCGGTTCAATGATCTTTGCTTGCTTCTCGGCAACGAAATGGCAAAGGATGTCCCGCTCTTTGTTTTGGCTTAGAGTTTAAGACTAACTCTAAACCTTAAGCCCCCTACACCCTGGTGTCTCTGGTCCTCCCCAGTCAGCAGAAAAAAAACACCTTGGGGGGTGGGGTTGCAGGGCAAGACGCAGAAAGAGATCGGGACATTCACTCTGCTTTGTCTCTGGTGGTTGAGTTCTTCCGGATTGAGGGGTTTAGGGTATAGGGGTTCGTTGTTAGTATTTTTGGGTTCAGGGCTAAAGGCATGGTTTACGGCTCCAATCAAGTTTAGGAGTTTAGGGTTTAGCTTGGTGAGCTGAGGTTGGAAGGGGTTATGGGGTAAACAGGAAATGAATAATAGTTTCCATTTTCTTTTCCATTATCCCCTCTACAACCCCTATGCAACCCCATTGTGACATAGTAGCTTCCATTTTCTCTTCCATTATCCCTACACCATAAGCCCTATATAACCCTATCATAGTAAATTGCATTGTCCATCGTCCAGATATTACCCTATCTTACCCAAGGGGCTGGAACCCTAAACCCTATTATAGTCGTTGCCATTTTCTTTTCTATTATCCCAACATAACCCCTACGTTACCCAAGGGGCTGGGACCGTAAACCCTCAATCCCAGAAAATAGCTTCCATTTGCTTTTCCAGTATCCCAGTATAGCCCCTACATTACCCAAGGGGCTGGGACCCTAAGCCCTACAAAGTACTTTCCATTTTCCTTGCCATTATCCCAGTATAACCTCTATATTACCCAAGGGACCCTAAACCCTAAAGAGTAGCTTCCATTTTCTTTTCAATTATCGCAGTATAACCCCTATGTTGACCAAGGGGCTGGGACCCTAAACCCTAGACCCTAAGTAATCGTTTCCAGTCTCTTTTCCATTTTCCCAATATAACCCCTATATAAGGGTAAGGGGCTGGGCTGCAGTCCGCAGCCTTTAGGGTTTCGAGTTTAGGGTTTAGCCCTGCGCCCTACTTGGAAGGTCAGGGGTTTAAAGCAAGTACTGGTCCTTTGGGATGTTTCTTAGTTTCACCTGGTATTTTGTGGAGAACCATCGTGGTAATTTTCAAAGGGCTTAACGGACAACCCAGAGTGTGTTTAGAACCCGTAGAGGCTACATAGTAACCCCAAAAATCTATCCCCATCATTCACCTACTTACTCAGTCCCCCTGACCCTCCAAGTGCACCCTCAAACCCTGACTCTAAGCCGTCACCATAACCCGCAGGCTACGTGTTCTTTGTACCTGCTGGTAAAGTTGACGTCACGCGAACACGCAGCCGGGAGCCTGGATCAGAGGCACTTGGCACCTTCGATGGTCAAGAACGCGTTGCTTATTTACTATATTCTTTAGGTTTTAGGGGTTGTGGTGGTTACTAGGGCTTGACTGAATGGATTACAGCCATGATGATTGGCGAGCATATAATATCGGGGCTCCTATAGGATCCATTCCAGGAAGATGTATTGTTTGCTTCGAATTTTGTCTTCATGGATTAGACAGAGAAATCCAGTAGTTTGTAAGGACCCTTGCAGCACGGATGGACTGTTGCGTAGGAATGTGGGGTGAGTTCAAGAATTCGAGAAACTGACATGGGGAAGTGAACCAGCAAATGTCCGGAACAGGTGCCGGAGCTTAGTATCAGGCAACCGAGCCCTAAACCCTGGAAGACCTTAAACCAAAGCCCCACATCTACAAGGAGTCGTAGTATCAAAAGTGGCGCCGACTGTGGGTCCGAAGCCTGTGAGTAGTACTGACTTTGAGCCATCTGAAGCCGCACGGTCGGTGGAAGAGTTCTTGCACCACTGTGTATCCCCAATATACTTTAGTTGAAGGAGTTCCATGTCTCAAGACGAAGGGGTCGCAGTATGCAGTCCGCTACTTCTGCAGTTGCTTGTACTAATCATAGACGGATCAACGACACCGGACCAATTATTGGAAAACGCACACATGCCCGGAAAGCTGTGGTTAAGGTATTGCTCCAGCGGCTGGGATTTGAGATCTCCGCCTTCAGATGTCAATGTCTCCAGACAGCGGTTCCTGGGCCTTGTGGTAGGTGTTCATGGTGATTTGAAGGGGTTCCCAGGGGCTATGCGCTATGTAAAAATGCGAATGGATGGAAGGGGGTCCGGGTCGGGGAAGGGTCGGAGAAGGAGGAGGAGGAAAGGAGAAGCAAGGAACCTACACCCGAAACTTTAGATAGCAACAACACAAGCAAACCTTGCCCTAAGGGCCCAAGGACCCAAATAGTAGGGTTTTAGGGCCCAAATACTATAATATTAAAGGTATTTGGGCCCTAAAACCCTATTATGTGGGTCCTTGGACCCTTAGGGTTGATTAAAGCGCACAGCCGTGCATGTTCAACGCAGTGGCTCCCAACTCAGGGAGATGAAGCGCTGGGGCTCCATGTGAACTATAGTCTAAACTCCTTAAAGGGGGGCTATGTAGGGGATTATATAGGGCACCATTATAGGGATTACTAAGGGGAATCCTAGGAGTTGAGACAATGGCTCATGCTTTTTTGTTGGATCTTGGGCTTATCAAAGCCCAGTCTGTCTACGAACGCCTGCACTGGGCCCTAAAGTTCAGAAATAATGCCTCTCTTGGGCTTTTGGAGCCTTGTTAGTTGCCCAAATGCAGTATAAACCTTAAAAGGGACATACCCTAAACCCCAAATCCCTAAATCCCTAAACCCTAATTTCTGGAAGCCCCGTTCTTTCCGGAACGGGAAGGCTTTTTGGCGATCATCCTTTGCGAGCACGATGGGGACAGAAGGCTTTTCCGCGCTACGCGGCCCCTGTGTATGTGGGAGTTTCTCATGGGTTTAGGGTGTAGGGTTTAGGGTTTAGGGTTTAGTGTCATTGTATGTGAGCAATAATCTAAACTCCTTAAAGGGGGCTATATAGGGGATTCTATAGGGGACTAGTCTAGGGGTTATTAAGGGGGATACTAGGAGTTTAGACAGTAGCTCATGTGGGAGTTTCTCATGAATGTGGGGGAGCGGCAAAGACCCGACTACCAATGCATAATTGTGTCATTGTTGGAAGTATTTATCACTGTGAGTACATTGTACCAAAGCCCAATACGGAATCCTAAATTATGATTCGAGATACTATCCCGCCAATGACCCTGTGAACAGTGAACAGTAAGCTGTAAGGTCTTTCGTGGAAGTGTTGTTGACAGAAGATGACAGAAGTAGCTGTACCGGCTGTACTAAAACCCACTACACTAAGGAAAGCGTAGTGAATTCGGATCTTAACAGACAGCGTGGAAGAAGTGACAAAATGATGGCCTCCCTAAACCCCCAAACCCTAAATCTTAAATCCCTATGTAACCCTTATATTCTAGCCCGAATATATAATAACCCACTTAAACCTTGTGAATTGTGCACTGGTCATCTTGAAAAACTCCTACGTGGTGTCCCCGCAAAGCCGTGGATATGTGGCCAATACAGTTTGCATCGTCGTAGGTAAGAGCTTTACCTTGAAACCCATGCGGTTTATGGTGATCCACAAGCCCAAACCCCTTAATCCATCATATCCTAAGCCCGGAGGTTTGCCTCAGGTTTACCCCGAAATATGTAACCGTTGAATTCAACAAATCCCACATTTTACTGATCCGTTCATTCTAGCAATTCCTAAGCTCTGTATGGTTTGACCTTTGATTTCTTTGATTCTCCAGTCTCACCCCTCGGCCAAAAAGGCCGCAGAGGCTAGAGAGCACCATGGACTATGGGAGAACCATGCGTGCTCAAAAAGTTCTGCGCTCCAAACTCCTAAACCCAAAGCCCTAGGCCCTAAACCCTCATGCTGCAGGGCGTCGTAGGCCAGCAACGGTCTTCGATAAAGAACACATGTAGGGTTTAGGAATGACGGCTTCGGGCTCCTAGGGACTATATTGGGGTTAAGGGGTTCAAGGTTTAGGGTTAAGGGTATCGTATAAACAGCATGCCAAGTTTTCGTGATTTGCAGGTAACTGTTTGAGGCAAGGGCTGTAGTTTTTTGGTTTGAAGCAGGGGTCCCGTCATAGCCCACAGAACAGGTGAGTAGTGTTTTATAAGGGGTTATTAGGGGTACCCAATATAGAGTAAGAGTATATTTTTGGGGGTGGTGTTTAATTTTAGATGAGGAAAATAATCTTGCTAGGTTCAACCACCAAAAGCGCTACTCAAGCGGCCTGGCTGATTCTTTCAAATTATCGGGGATGTTATACTAGGCAACTACTTGTCACACTGTTGGCTCAGCTGCCCCTGTTACAATGACATTGTGTTGTTGGGAGTCCGCAAGCTAACAAACCTTGAACCAGATTCCTCCAAACATCGGATTTCCCGACAACCTTTTACTGTTATGAAGACATCTGTCACGGCCAGGAGTTTTCAAGCTCACCTTGCGAACGTGGCATCTACTGGGATAGTCGCAGTATTCTCTCAACCAATCGTGAAACAAAAATCCAGTACAGAACAGTCCGCACGAGGCAGTCCCATAAGCTTCATGCAATTCCCATGTATCTATAAAGATCCCAAAATATGCACAAGGTTTGCCAGTTTATACGTGTGTCTACAACTGTGTGTATATATGAAAAGATCCAAATTGTCCTAACTTAAAGATAAGTTCCTCAACGGCAGCCTGCCTCCCCAAGCCCAAAACCATTCCAAACCAAAACTTCGGAAGGACCTCTAGCCCAAATATCCTCTTAATCCCTACACGAGCTATAGGAGGTTATATAGGGAATTCTATAGGGGACTACTATAGGAGTTATTAAGGGGTATACTAGGAGTTTAGACTATAGCTCACATGGCCCCTTCACCATAAACTCCCCAAAAGGCATCCGCCACCTCTTTTGTACGGAACCTAGGGTTTAGGGTTTAGGGTTGGTTTAGGGTTTAGGGTTTAGCTATTCACTCTGGCCCTATACCCCAAACCCTCAGCCCTAATCCTGAGAGAGCCCAGTACATTCCAATCAAAGGGATACCCCCTACGTGATACCAGGATCCTAACACTAAACCCTAAACCATATGTAAATAGTTGTTTCCATTTTATTTTTCATTCTCCCAAGATAACCCCAATATAGCCCTGTAATCCCTGCTTGAACCAGATATAGACCCTATAATCCATTATCCCAATATAATCCCAATATAGCCCTAAACCCTAAACCCTCAAGCCAATATAACCTCATGTTACCTCAAATGAATTGATTTCAGGAATAGTGCTTGAACAAGGTTCAGCGTTGAACCCGTATTGTTGAGAGAGTTTTCCCACAGCGTGTGAGATTCGCGGCTTCATGTGTAGGCCTGGAGGTTTTTGTCTAGGATCTAGGGATTGGGGCCCATAGCGCCCAGGGATTGAGGTGCAAGACTCAAAGACTTTAAGTTTGTACAATGAATGTTTGTAACCCTAGGTTTTGGGTCTCAAATACCCTTATTAAGGGCCATATTCCATGGGTTTTGGACCCAAATTCAAGGGTACAAACCCTAAGGATACAAAGGAAAACTCCCTGAATGACTCTGGGATGGATATGTGTGGGCCTTAGGTCAGGGTTGAGGGTTAAAGTTAGGGTTCAGAGTGCCGAATTACATATTTCCCTAAATAAGCTTGGAGCGCTGTGTGGTTTTTGTTTGCAAGATTCTGATGTGGCCTTGGAAGGCCGTTTGTGAGGCTGCATGACATGTCCCTAGGCCCTAAGCCCACGCAATATACATCCCCATACATCCCTGCATACCTTGCATATAATTCCTATGCTGCACTTTTTTCCATTTCCATGTTACTGTGGGATAGGCTAGGAAATCCTGAGCCCTAAGCCTTACACCGCGTGGCAATTCTCGCCGCTGTTGGTTCATGAGTCATGGCAGATTTGCTAGGTACCCAGTATTAACCGGTTTCCCGTTGTATTTGTGGGGTCTCTTTACTTAATTTGAACATGAGGAAATAGGGCACCATCATTATTAAGGGGTTACTGGGAAACCTAGTTTGTAAAACTCATGATTAGACAGGTGGGCGGGTTGTTTCTCAAGAGTTGGCTCTGAGATTCCACCAAATAGGACTGATTTGAGCTCCTTGGGGTGCTTAGGATTTAAGGTTTGGGTATACTGCGTGTTGAGGAATTCAGTTGAGAAGGCCTTTAAACCATGAACTGTAGTCTAAACTCCTCAAGGGGGAGGTTATACAGGGGATTTATGGGGGTCTGTGATAGGGGCTACTAAGGGGGATACGAGGAGTTCAGACCATGGCTCGTATGATGCTACAATCCAGTACGAAGTATAACTCTATGATTTTTGACAGCATCCCAGGAAGTATTTGTTGTACATTCTCCTTCTGGATTCCATGGCCCATGACCCCAAACCCTAAACCCTGAAGCCTAACCAGCAGGGGACCTAGAAAGTAGGTCAAACAGGGTCATATGTGCCCCAATTGGGTTTGGCCTGCTTATGTACAACCCATTTTGTAACTTATCTACCAAGTTCCCTGAGCCTCGACATAAACCCTAAAACGAAACGAAGACTGAACCCTGAAAGCCTGGACCGTAAACCTGGGGGCATTTTTGAGCTGGTGTTAGATTCACTTTGTAGGTATTGGGTGTCTGTTTAGTAAAGCACTAAACCCTAATAGAAGATAACAACAATACAGGTGCTGACTTCAAGCCTTGGAAAAGTGGCCTTACATAAAACCTTATGCACGCTTTGTATAACCAACCTCCCACGCTCCTAATATTCCCCGTTTATACCCCTTATAGAAACTCTCTCGCTAGCAACTCCCCTCATGTAATTAGTCCAAAAATCCTAAACCCAAGCCAGACCCAAAACCGCATAAATCGCGTGACCAGGCTGCAAGTGGCTCGAGGCTTTGACGTTACAGCGAGCAGCCAGCAGCAGCGCGCTCAGAATGACTGGGCAAAGGATTTGCTTGTTTCCAAGGACACGGTTCATGGTTTAGAGCGTAAGGGTCCTTACCATTGGGATGATCCTATACTGGGTGTGTATCAAGGGCGCCGCCTAGTTTTAGGAACTACCACCTGCGTGTATCAACAAAGGTAGTCCTCTTGATGTACAGCCAAACGCTACAATCCCCACTACAGGCACGCCAAAAAGAGACACACTGCCATTGTGCGTCTTTTTGGTGGTGGTTGTATGTGTTTTTGATGTTTAGGTTTTAGCATCAGGGATTTCGGAAATTGTTTTTAGGGATTTAGAAGTCAGAGCTTCCAGAAAGTCAGCTTGGCAATAGCAATGGTTGTAGTATCGCTAGAAGGAAAGGAGAAGCAGAAGTAGGAGGTGTGATAGTTCTGGGTAGGCCCCTGAAATATTGGGTATTTTCCCTACTGGCTTTACTAAGGGGCCCTATATACTAATATTTTTCGAAGGGCTTTAGGGGCCAACCCAGTAGTTGGGGATTTGGAACCCAGAGTTTCCAGTAGGCGTGTTAGTATTCAACCTGAGCCTTTTGCTACTCGGCTTCACGCAGAGGGTTCATAGGACCAGCAGAACCCCCAACCCTAAACTGGGTTGCTGCTAAGGAACTTAAATTAAGTTACCATAATGGGTATATATAGTAAATAATAGGGTTTCCCCAATATAGTAACTTATTTTAAGTTCCTGAACAGCAACCCAGGAAACCCTAGACCCTCAACCTTAACTGCTAGCTCGTGTCCTCTTATCGGTTGTTCTTAGTACAGGCTAGTTCTGCATATTGTTCGTGCTAGCGCTGCTCGTCTATCTTTTTTTCGCTAGTAGCAATGGGAAACGGCGCGGCCACTATCAGAAGCAATTTGTCCTCAAACGGAGGTTTCCCAAAATTGTGTCTTTTTAAGGGTTCCTATAATAAGGACCTATAGTATTTTGTGTCCTGAAAAACCTCTGCTGCGGGAATACTATCAGGGAGACCGGATCATAAGCATCAAAAAAATTCGGACAGGCGCCGATGGCTACTACTGTTGATACTAAAAATCTCGCATGACCTTCATATACTATAGTACCATAGTTTTCAAGGTTTAGGTACCTAGGGTCATGCAGGAATTTCAGTATCCACCGTAGTTGCTCTTGTGGCGAAGACTTCCTGTATCTTAGGGCTCGAGCTGCCACGATATGATAGGGTCTAGGGTTTAAGGTTTAGAGCTTAGGGTTTAGGATATATAGATGTTTCCATGTTCTTTTCCGTTATTCCTATATAACCCCAATATATACCCTATAACCCCTATATATCCCTTATATAACCCCTATATAACCCCTATATAGCCCCTACATAAGCCTTGTAGAAGCCCATGGCAGACGGGAGCTGTAAGGTGGGGAGTCCTTCTGTTTGCCACATCTGAAAGCTATGCAGGCCTGCGGAGTCGTACAGGGGGGTTATGGGGGTTTAGGGTTTTTAGGGTTTAGGGTTTAGAGTTGAGGGTTTAGGGTTTAGGGTGGGTTTAGGGCCTGAACTATCGAATCTACATGAGCTATATTCTAAACTTTCTAGAGGGGTTATATACGGGAACATACGGGGGACTACTATAGGAGTTATTGAGGGGGATATTAGGAGTTCAGACTATAGCTCATACAAATGACCCTCCTGTACACATGGCTGAGGCGTAGCTGGTCACTCACCGCGGGCGGAGGCTTGTCCCGTCCTTGGGGTATTACCCTGTTGCAGCTAGGCCCTTCACTCCCCACAAATACGGTAGTTTCCATAAACAGGGGGAACCCAAGATAGACCCCGATCTAGTAGAATCCTTCTTTGTGAAAATCCCTAAACCCTAAACCCTAAACCCCAAAAAGGTATCCCCAATTTTGGGAAGCCCCTCAAATGACAGGGAGGGGACTCCCGAGAAGACGAGTTCCCTTTTTCAGGATACTATAGGGGCTGTAGGATTTAGGGGAATTACCAACATGATGGTTCTGGCTGCTTTTTTAAAACTATGGTATACAGTACCTCAAATAGAGATCAGAACGATATTGGGAATTACTTAGGCGCCTCTAGTACCCATTCCGATATGTGTTAGAATTACGTGCTGCAACTACTTTGGAGCATCGTTAGTAGAAATCTTCCTGTTATCGAGCAAAAGGCATCTCAGTGCTACCATTACAGATGCGTTAGAATAATTGCTATCATTAGCAATCGGCTTTCGAGTACCGCTGTCGTCGTAAACCCTATAGCCTATAGCCCTAAACGTGCCGAAACCCTACGAGGCTGAAACTGCTCTAGTAGTAATTTCTCTTAGAACTTCCCCTAAACCCTAAACCCTAAACTCTGAACCCTAAACCTTAAAAGACTAGATGCGGTGTCGGGATTCTAGGGTTGACGTGCAGGCCTCAGTTTGGGGAACAGTTGTCTATCCTTTCTTGGGATTTGGGACGGCATTCCTAAGCCCTAAACCCCTAAACCCTGAAACTTGTAAGTGTGCCTAGACCCTCCTTCGACCCTCTATATACCCTAAGCAGGGACCCTATACCCATATTTGAAGGGTACAAGGAGGGTCCTGGTAGGCGTTCCATCTTTTGGTCTTGGACTTTGGCCCTAAACTGAGAAGTATTTTATTTGGGGATACTATGGTACCCAATATAGAGTAAGATTATATCCTCCTTTTGGGGTATAGTATTTTATATAAGGAATATAATCTTACAAGGTTTAACCACCAAA
>CAJNIZ010046693.1:120474-133905 GCA_905231905.1 Symbiodinium pilosum
TTTAGACTATAGCTCATATGTCTTTGCAAGCTGTCGGACACCCTCAACAGCAGACACCTCAGGTTGCGGCTACCTCCTGACCAGAGCTCTCTGCCTCTCAGACGCATGGGTTAGTTGACGCATGCTGACAGTGTTCTATCACCCAGCTCATGATTAAGGCCTCAAGTCAAGAATCAGAGTTTCAGTGTGGGGGCATTGCCCGCTGACCGCGTGACGATTTCCTGTGGTTTCTGGTGGGTTTGTGTTCACTTCAACATCCGGGCTCGGAGCATGTCCTTTAGCTGAGGCCCATGGTAGTAGAAAGGTCCAAGTCGTGATGTCAACATTTCGGCAATTTCACTGCAGCAACCTGCCGACCGTTAACGAAATAAAGGCAACACACTTTTCAAGACCTTGCTGAGCATTGGGGCCCTCAAATCATGAGCTGAGGCAATTACATTGCGATTCTCACGGCGGAGGACTTGGTGGGTCTAGTTCGAGGCTGAAAGATCAGAAGACTACCGTAGGCGGTTGCTTGTTCAACGCTTGAAGCGCCTGGGCTTGGAATGAAAAACCTCATGTGAACATTTTACCCAGAAAAAATGCCAGCCCAGCTTCTCATTCAAGCGTCGCGAGCTTTATCGTGTGGCAGTCCTTCCACGTCCTTCGTGTGTTTCAGCATTTGCTTCAAGATCCAATTTTCTTCCAAAATTCGCCTGAAACTTGACCACAAACCCCACCCGGACAATAGGAATCCTAGAGTTTCTGGGGTGTGCTGATATGCACCACAAAACTGACATAATTAACCCTGTAAAGGTGGGTATTGTAAGGTCCAGATAAGCCATGGTAAGCCCTAAACCCGACTAATGGCCAGAAATCCGGAAGTCCACACGACAAAAATCCCGAGCCCTGTACTAGATCTGCATATGCCGATTATCTCTTTGAAAAGGCCACCTTAATCCCTATACACCCATAGCCCTAAACCCTAAACCATAAGCAGGATCCAGACCTGCCGGGTCTGTTCGAGCTGCCGCAGGAGGATGTGGCAGCATCTTGGCATGCCGTTGCGGTTCTAAGCAAGCAGACACTGTCCGAAGATTGGGTTAAAGGTTTGAGGGTTTCGGGTTTAGGGCTTAGGAAGGTATAGTGGAAAAGGTTTTCCCGCCCACGCTGCCATGTGTTCCTTGCTGTGGATATTGCCCCCACCCCATAAAAGACCCCGAACGTTGCAGTGACGGAAATATGCACCTAGTCATGCCATAAGTAGGGGTCCTCTATGGGCAGCACTGTGCCAGTCTGGTCCTCTTCCCAGTTTTCCTCAACGCAAGCTCGCAAGACAAATTTGGCTTTGTGAGCTATGCTGCTTGTTGAACATGGTGTTTAAAGCTATGCCCCTTTGTTTAATGTCCTACCAATAAAGGCTGTAGTGCTCTTCGCGCCGGCCCGCTTCTTTAACCTGGAGTGAGCGCATTCGTTGGTACCTTGCCCCAACATATCCTCATGATAGAGCCGTACGCCCCCAATGCGCCCATAGCATCCAAGTTATATATAACCTTTATACCCATGGCCCAGGTGGGTTTCTGGCTACAGGCCACGTTTGTGAGCTTAATCCTGTCCCTCTTCATAGTGACTGTCCGCACCCCTGCAAGCAAATAGTCCCACGGGAAAACATAGTATCAGCGGGACGTGGGGTAGTATTAGCAAGGTGGAGGGTTGTGTTGTCAGGGCGAAGGGTTAAACGGTTAATCTTTGCATGAATTGTTCGGACCACTCGTGAAGTGGGAGCTTTCCCGAGCTCTAGGGAGTTTGGGATGGCAGAGCATGCTGAGAAAATTCCCAGACGAGTTATTCTCCACTGTTTGGGTCCTTGGACTGCCTGGGATGGTATTCATTAGGGTTTAGGGTTTAGGGTTTAGGGTTTAGGGTTGAGTATTCAGAGGTACAACAATGATACGTGAATTTCGGGCACGGCCTCTTTGTCTTTTGCTTTTTTTGTTTGTCAATCCTGATAGCCAACCCGAAAAGTAGGTGTTTTGCCAAGATTCCAGGAATCATGAAGTCGGCGGTGCGTAAAGGGCAAGGTTCAGTTGCCCGACGTTTAAGAGTTCTAGTCCTATTCTGCCTAGTGATGTAGGGGTTGAAAAAAAGGGCCCTTTCGATTCAAACGGGACTTGAGGGGTATGATACGGCTGGGGAGGCCGTGGGCTACTCCTCTAAGAGTCCCCTGCTCAGAACACTTCTGTCTCCCCTTTGGTCTTTTGAATGATCGCATGTAGAGACAGAGTCTATTTCATCAGCAATCCTTGACATCGGCCATCCGACTCCCCAGCGTGCAGGCATTTCAGATGAATCCATTCCCCCTAATAACCCCAATTATCCCCCTTATTAAGCTACTTACTAAGTCCCCCTGACCCTAAACCCTAAACCCTAAACCTTAAACCCACTAAATCCCCCCACTGCCCTAACATCAAACACTCCCTTTCTTGTATATCACAATATTACTGGGTTGCTGTTAAGGAACTTAATTTAAGTTACTATATTGGGGAAACCTTATTATCTACCATATATACCCATTATGGTAACTTAATTTAAGTTCCTTAACAGCAACCCAGATTAAGGTGTGGCTCAGTCGGGGATTTGGGGTTTGGGGTTTGGGGTTTCGGGTTTAGGGCTTATAACTTATAAGGGTTTAGAGGGCTTGTGTGCCCTAACCCTATACCCGTTACAGCAGGCGTTGAGGGTTTGAGCCCTACGGGCTCGCACCTTGGGGATGTACAGAGTTGGCCGACGCAAGTTCAAACCCCAGAGATGTTTACTTGGAAGTTTTGGTAGCTTGCTAGGCCTGTCGCGGTATAGTCCCCATCCTAATCCAAAACTGCCAGCGACTGATGCTTGAAAGGTTCCTTGCAATACTCCTATAACCCTGATATTAATCCATAGTATAATAGTTCCCATATTCGTTTCCATTATCCCAATATGACCCCAACAGAACCCTAATATAACCCCAGGAGAACTCCAATAGAACCTTCATATAACCTCCATAGAACCCTAATATGGCTAAAACCCTGGACCCTAAACCTTAATCGGCAAAACTTCATAGATTTCCCCGTCCACGTGGGCAAGGCCCCTCGAACCTACCCAGGCGTCGAGCCTCAAAACACCACTGTGTTCAGTGTAATGGAGAATCAAATTGAAAAGAAAATTTGAAAATGAAATGGAAAGTGGGATTTTATAGGGATATTTTAGGGGTTGTGTACACTGTGTGCAGTGTAGCTCATAACATGGGGTAGCTCAGTTTATGAGCTACGGTCTAGGGGCATATCGGGGAATATATCGTGGACTATTATCAGACTCCTTAAAGGGGGGCTTATATAGGGGACTATATAGGGGACTATATAAGGGATTATCATTAGACAGCAGCTCGTATGAAGCTACGTAGTCCCAGCATTGACTCAGAGTATTCAAGGTTTAGGGTTCAGGGCTTACAAGGGGACCTACTTGATGCATCCAGGTAGTTGCTACCTGCTGTTTAGCTGGGGATGAGGGAATGGATCTCGGAAGTGGTCCCTACGGTTTTAAACCTGATTATAGGAGCCCAAAAATGGTACTCTTTATTTTGGGAAACCTAATCCCTATAAGTCCCATAAGAACCGCTATTTAATCCCTAGAGGTCCTTGTAGTTAATAGTTGCCGATTCCCTTCAACACATCAGAGAGTCCGGGCAGGCTCTTCAGCACGACAAACTGAAGGCACCAGTGTCGCCCTTTGCGGAGGGCTGTCGCATCTTGGTACTTTGTGCTTAGGGCTTCAGGGCTTAGAATTTGGGGCTTCGGGCTTTTAAGGGCTTAGGGTTTGGGTATTGATTTCCCCTCGATCAATGTTAGTTCTGGGGGGTACGGGTTTCAGGTTTCCCTGAAGAAGCATAAGAAGAATCGTGTGTTCTTCCTCAAGAACGGGACAAGATTTGTTGGGAAGGCAAGGTTGAAGGGCATACTTATGACGAATGTTGGCCTAATTGAATTGTAGTATATGTTTGTATTAATATACATGAGGGCAGCATTCATCGTAAAGTATGCCATTCAACTTCATAATAGTGGGTATTGCAGTAATCTGGGCATGTGTTACAAGGTGGAGAGGGGGTATTATTAGGAATGGGGTTACCCTTTTTGTTTTCCTTCTTTTCACCTTCTGATACCGATTCCGGGTTGGGATTTCTCATGCTTGCCGATGTACTCTCCAGAAGCCATGTTGAGATAAATCGAGATGATGCAGGGCGCTCAGGGCTTGGGATATCTCTACTGTAAGGAAGATGGGTTGCGCTAAGTTGGGGATCACAAACATCTTGTCTGTGGCTACCCAGGAAAGAACGGCAGCCAGCGTACGAAGCTGATTCTTGATCATTACGTTCCGCCTGCATCTCATCAGCATTATAATCACCCCATCCTAGTGTTCAAAACCCACCAAAATCCCTGTATATTCCCCACACTATGTAATAACCTTATATTTTATATTGGGGATATTCATTTATTATCAGGGGTAGGGGCTTATGTTTATGGAGGGGGTTGCCCAAAGAGCGCAACAGAACAATCTAGATGGATAGCATGCTTGCCTTAGGTCAGGGTTCTTGTCAGGACTAATTCACGAGGTCAAGTGATTCTGCAACATGTGGCCCGTTTGGAGGTCAAGGGCATTTGCAATCAGGGACATCTGCAGAGGTTTCAGAATCAGATCTGAAGCAGTCCATTCTGAACCCCGTAGCAGACAGGGAAGTGCTTGACACATGCTAGCAAGTTGGCTGCTAAGCAGGATTTGGCAAGTAGGTTAGGTTAGCATGCGGGACAGAAAGCTCACGTACCCCGCCCCCGCCCAGGAGGAAGAAGCTTGCCAGGTCGTACGTCGTAAATACAGGTGGTGATTCAGGGTTCGAGGATGTAGCCCTCAGGGCGATGACCAGTCTTGCTTCACACGCTGCGATTCTACACCAGAAAAGCATGCAGCCTCATGCGGCCCAGATCTGAGGGTGAGATGCAGCGCAGAGCGAACAATCTGCGCCAATATGGAAATCCTTGCGGCAAAGGCCTCCCGGGTTGACAAGGGTCTTTTCGAATTCGGGGCCCATGACGTCTTTCTGGACATGCCGAGACGTTTCCTCAAGGACGAACAATAGAGGCCAATAGGAATAATTTCGGCATGTACACAAACAGCCTGTTTGCATTCCCGATTCTAGGGCTCCGCTTAATGAAAGTGTGGCTGCAGTACCCCGCACTTGCCCCGAAACTAGCATGGAACCCCATAAAGCCGGATAGTAGTATAGGGGCCTGAATAAACGCCAATATCATTTGGAGGCAGAATTGAGTACACTATACCATAATTGTGCAGGGAACAAAGGACCGCGGGCTTCTACAGTAGTGCTAAACCCTAAACCCCTAAACCTTGTAGGGCCTCTTGGGGCTTAGAGGGGCGCAGTGGACGGAAGCCACAATTGATGCTTGTGGGCCCAGAAAGGGTAGGTTTTGAATGGGCTTTATACTGCAATTACAAAGTTTAGGGTTTAAGGAATTATCGTCCTCGATTCCTGGAAGACCCATGGTGAAGGGTACCACGGATAGACCTCAAGATAAAACTGGTCATTATTTAGGCTACTATACTAGATTGTTTCTCTTGGCGTCAAAGTATTTTCCTTTCAAGCTTAGGAGACTCGTTTGGGGCGATCCCCACTCCGAACGGAGATAAGTGAGCACCAATGGCAAAAACCACACTTGGGGCTACACCTCCCTTCAGCTACCCCATTTTGACAAATTCCCAATAAAACTTGAAGAAGAGTTGGGGTGCAACTCTCTGCCTACACACGAATGTCTTACAGCTGCAGCGGGTATGGAGAAGGTCCAAACGTCTTGCCATGAAACCGCTGATGATGGCGCCCAAAGATCCACTGGTGGCGTGCTCAGTGAGGTCTAGTTCGTTGTCTAGGTGGTATTTTGTCAAGATCACGCTCAGTTACGGAAATCTCATTAGTGCAATGTGACTTGTACAGTGACGCCCTGTATCCTGATGTCTTTGAGACGCGCCTGTGCTGGGCAATTATTTTTTGTCGCAGCTGCCCCACCCTAGTGGCAGATATTCTGTATTCCAGATTCCCGCGTGCAATCTGCAATCTCGTCGGAACGGGATGGCGGCGCTTGTTGACCTGAACGTTGTGGCTACAGAGTTGTATGCTAGGATGAACGCATATCATCACTTCACGCCATGATGCCACCATCCCCGAAAGCTTGATCAAAGTGGAGCTTGCAAAAAATTGGGCCTCTTTCTGGGGACCCCTGTAGTCAGGATGGTGATTATGGTATTCTGGGGTCTATATATCTATATCGGGTGCCCCCAATTCTTTGGGAAACTGCCCTAAACCCTAACACGTATAGTTTAGGGCAAAGTATCTTCCCAGGCGATATCTGAAGATCCAGATTAGCTGGCGGCTCATCATCAAACGCATACAGAGCGTCTCAGCCGCACCAAATCCTGGTAGCGCCTAGCAGCAGCAGCAGCAGCAGCTGGTATAATTCAGCGCTTTGTTCTCTTGACAGCTGTAGTATACCCTAAACTTCGAATAGGGCCTAAACCCCCAGTCCCATTCTACTTACTAATGTGCCTTTCATGAGATTGCCAGGTGTTGGTTCTTGATTTATGGTCTGCGGGTCTGGAACTAGAAAAACGGATGTGAGGGTGTAAGTCTCATAGAAACCATATCCACACCTTCTACCGAGGCATGGCTTCAAAACTTGCTGTTCGCAACCTTCAAAGGGACATATGCTTGGTACTGTATCACAATACATACTCTGTTTTGGTAGGAGCTGGACTTCCAGCATAGTCTACAATGCGCTCAATCATCGTGATGAGGCTCAAAAAAGGAATTTCTGAGTTCAAGGGGTCCCTCGTCTTGGCATCTGCCAGACGAAACACATAACCCCAAACAAAGACCAGAAGATTTAGGATGCTGAGTTCAAATGTTAGGGGCTGGTAAAGGGTTCTAAGCCAGAAGAGTCGCGCAGGACTGAGAAGTTGTTCAGAGGAATTTGGGCAAAGGGCTTTGTTGATATGGTTGATGAGGATACCTTGCAACACGTCGGACCCCCATGATGCTGTAATTCCTAGGGCGTAGAGTACACCAGGTGGTGCAATAGGTTGTTGCGTTGGCGAAGGACGGCAGGCAAGCATAGCAGCTAAAAACCCTAAACCTGAAACCACGGTATTTCCATGTGGTAAACCCCGAAAAGGCTCCCAAAAAATGAGGCCCCGTGCTTGGGGATCCCTATATAAAGGATCAGAGTATCTGACTTACTGGGAAATACCCGCATGGTCTATGGGTTTGGGCTGAGGGCTTCCTAAGCAGAGACAAGCTTGCCGTCCAGGTAGCCCAATGCTCCTCAACTAAGGCATTAACGACATTTGGGCTTTAGGGACCTGACCTTATCCTTCAATCATATTAGGGATCCTCGTATCACGCGAGGTATAGTAAGTGACTAAGGCGCATTGGGCTCTCCAGATCCATGGCAGGGTTTCCGGGCTTCCAAGGATTCAGGAAAAACCCTGCCCCGATGTGGAAGCTCAGAAGCCCCTTGTTTGAAAGGATAGCTGGCTTTATAGGTTCTTTGTTGCACAAGTTGGCGGGCTAGCACGCTTAGAAAGTACACGTACAACCCCTACCAATTATACGATAACCCCAATATTCACAAGTTTACCAAATCCATTGACCCAAAATCCTAAACCTTACACTACACCCTACACCCTGACCCTCCAAATAACCTCTTGAGGGCATGTGAGCTTGCACACTCTCAGTTATGGATCCCACCAGGACCCAGTCTCGGTCGAGGCCAATGAGATGAGGTTTTGGGGTTTTAGACGGCCCTGAGACCGGAACCCCGAACTTTCCCCAGTAAGGACCTGTTTGAGTCATTCCACTCTGCAAAATCCTGGTCTGGGCATTTGAAATCAGTCAGAGGCACATTTGAGAGCTCCAGTTTGGAAATGTTACGACTGTAGCCCCTCGTGCTTGGCTTACATGCGGATGGAAGTTCCTGTGCTGAAGATCCTCCAAGCCTAGAGTAGACTGTGGGGTGCTCAACAGTGACCCAGGCCAAGAGCTGACATGTGCTGTCTAAGGTGCAATCGGGAGATGAGGCTGTTTGTCTCACGGGAAAAAGGTTCATGCACCGAAAAGAAAACATGCGACTGATTGCTGGGCGATGCTCTGCCTATTCTGCAAGCGCGCGGTCGAGCAATCTCTGAGCCCGTTATAACGCCACTCCTCCGACGCCTCATGTTGCGAGAAGGCTTATGCAAATGTACCAGCAGTCTTACGTAGATGCGCTGCACAGACTTGAAACATGCAACTTACAACGTGCAGCCTCCAAAACTTTCCCAAGGAAGCAATTCCATTGAGGAAAGCAATTCTGATGAAGGACCTGCTTCTTACGTTTTTAATTGGGGATGTTCTCGCATTTTCATGGCTTGCAGTGATTCTTTCAGATTGGCTAAACCCTGAGCCCTAAACCCACGGTAAGACACCCCCAAAAGCCCCCAGATAAATCTGCTTCTGAAGATTTTCTGCAGCGTGCCATGACACTGGGGTGCTGTTGACCGCTATCATGGTGGGTATAGGTTTATACACAAAAATTCATATAATCACTAGCATGGTAGATTAAAACAAGTTTTTGAACAGCAACCCAGTAGAAGGAGGCAAAATCCCGCCACCCACAAACATCTTGAGGTCCTGCGGCAAGCCCGTGTCCCCCCAATTTAGATCTCCATGTGGAAGATGAACAGCGAGTGGGCACTTGAGGGAAAGCAGCATGATCTCCTTGTTGGGGTGTTTGAGGGGCCCCTGGACAGACAACACCTGGTCATTGCGCTTGCATTCAGCCGCGTGTGGCCACGTAGCCTTCAGAGTTTAGCATCATGGCAAGCTGCGGTGTAGCAGCATGATCTCCCCCACACGAATTGATTCCCACCCCTTGTCTCTTCATCTCTACCTCAACTACCACTTTTTTTGGTAGCTTGTGGCCGAAGGATTTTGCATGCCAGGAGGATAGCCAGTTTCTAAGCCATTTCGCGTGAGAGCAGCCTGAGATACAACGGAGTTTGGGTCTGTAGGTGGTATGCTTTAGCTCTGAAGTTCCCAATAAACCCTAAACCCTATAAACCCTATAAACCCTTAAACCCTAAACCCTATTATAACCCCTAAACCCTATAAACCCTTAAACCCTATAACCCTATAAACCCGTCAAGCCAGCCCAAAGTCACTGAATCACAGACTCCTTTGAACCTCAATTCCAAGTTGCGGGGCCGAAGGGGCCATGTCTCTGCGATTCGAAGTTTCTGCGTGATGTCATGCTTCAAACGCTTTGTGCCTGGGCCAGGAACACAGTTCAGGCCAGATTCAGATATTCAGGAACAACCCTAAACCCAGATCCCTCACCCGACCCATCCCGACCCTACCCCTTACAACCCTTAGTACTGTGAATTATTTTGCTGCGTATTGGCTGGCCTCTGGACTCTTGCAGGCCCAGTGAGATTTTCGGTCTCAGGCCAGTTTGGGGTAAGTTTCAAAAAGCTGTTTTGAGGACGCGGCTTAGAGTCCAGGGTTCTTGCAGGTCTGCGAGCGTTATCAGAGTAAGCCATATAGATTAGGAGGACCCCCACCCTGTAATAGTGGTATAATAGGAATATAATGGCACCCTAACATAATCCTTATTCTCCCTTATAGCCACTATTACAGGGGGGTCGTCCTAACATATAGCATTCCCAGTTATCCCCATCGCTAACCTACTTACTAATTGAGTCACTCACCTTCCAAGTACTTACTTTCCCCCACCAGAAATCTGAGGGCAGTGAGACATCCTTCTCACCTACAGAGCATTCCCTGCAGCAAATACATCACAGGTATGTACACATGCTTTCTGGGGATTTTACGCAACTCTGGCGAAGATCCTCCTCCAAACGCCCATCCCCAGAGCCTGTCCTTTTACTGGTGCTCAGTATGGAATAAGGGAAACATCCCTATAACATATTCCCTTCTTCCTTACTCTAAACTCTAAGCCCTTAACCCTAGGCCTTTTGGCTCTATACTGTATTCCTTTATTCCTTACTAAGTCCCAGTAAGCCTCAGGCAACATGTTTGCTTCTGGCTACCATCGGTCTTCTGAGTGTCTCGGCGGCTTTGGTGTTTACTTACTGGAGGTGCATGGGAATGAAAGGCTACACTATGTAGCGTGTAGGGTTCAGGGGTAGTAGGGCTTAAGGGAATAGGGTTTTAGGGGTTATATAGGGGGCTACATCCCCTTTTTCCTACTGACCCCCAGTAAGTTCATCAAGTTTGACATCTTTTTCAGAGTCCGGTTTTGGGTACGGGCTCGTGAGAACTGGAGGGCCAGGGGATACAGGTTGTTTTGGGGGCACTTCCAAAAGGTTGAGGGTTCTTTGAGCGAATATTGGCCTGCCCTCCAGTTTTGAAACACGGTCATGTGCGGCATTTTCCAAAAAATGGCTGTGAATCAAGAGGACTTGGCTTGTATCAGGCTAGGGCGGCCATTCTGCGAGGTAGGCTTGCAACAGAATCTCCTAACCCACCTTTACGACAAGTTTCTTTGCGTGGCATACCCGTGCCAAGCTTTCGCGCCGAAGTGGTATGTGGCAGGGGATTGGGGGGGGTGACAGGCCGTGTTTTTGATCCGCAGCCACATGAGGTACCCTTGATCCCAACAGTTAGGGAAAGTGGTCAAACGCCTAACAACATGAATATACTTGCGTCAGCGAGCCAACATGTACTGCTAAGTTACCTTTATTTTCACTCCTGAAAACGTCCAAAACCTTCATTCGTGGTACTTGGAGGATAAGGGTGGCTAAAAAGTAGACTTATCACACCTGTAAGCCATCAATGGTCCAGTTATCCTGCTTATGAACCTTCTGACTAAGGGCCTCTGACCCTCCAAGTAGAGTGTACAGATTGATGGCGCCTGCCTCCTGAGGGCACATGTGGGGTGAGGGAAAAAACACAAACCCCAAGCCAAACACTAGTTCAAGCTCGACTGAAGACTATTCATTTTTGGGCGTACTATAGTAGTTTCCGACATAGAGTAAAACTTGTTCCTCCTTCGTTGTATAACCTTCTATAAGAGGAATAACCTGACTTGGTTCTACACCAGCCAAGGCTTCATTGGAGAATTCTGGGTTCCCCTGGGAAATTGGGCGTCAGCGCCCACGCCGCTAGGTCCTCATCCAGGTTTAGGGTCTCGGGTGCAGAGTGTGGCATGGCCTGCGACAGTCCAGATGCAAAGAGGGTTCAGGGTCGAGTGTTTAGAGAGGAGCGTTCTGACTTGAAAAACAATTACTATATAGGGGATTATATAGGTGGTTTTTATAGGGGACTACTATTAGGGTTATATAGGGGATTATATGGGGGACTACTATTAGTTGCACTTAACTGTTGAAATTTGTGCCTTCTGGGGGGCAAGGGCCAGCTAAAGCTGACAAGAAGATTTGTTACGAAAGGTTTAGGGTTTAGGCTTCAAGGTTTAGGGTTTAGAGTTCGTTGTTGGCCCATTTAGTACAAAGTATCTATCTATCAGCAGGCTCGCCGCGATTCAGGGAGTGTAAGGCCAGCCTCTCTTTTGCAAAAGTTTTCCGATATGGGGAGTCTCCCAAAAGAGTCCGACATTTTTCATGGGTTCCCTTACCGACCCCCAGTACGCTACGCCTGCTAAGATTCCACTTAATTAGCGCTTATCGTCCTGAGAGGAAGAAGCGAGAGGGGGGCAGAGAACCCATCAATTCTTGGGACCCTCCACATCCAAGGTCACATCAGACAACTGTCAAGGCAGGGGAGGATGAGGTGGAGGCCACAACGACGGCCGTACCCGTCACAGATCCTGCGGTGATGGTGCAGGTGCCAGAAAACGTTCACACGGTTTATTTAGGGTCTACGGTATAGGGTTTACAATCTAAGGACAAGGTTTCAGTATGTGGGCCTGGGGTCTATGGTGACCTCAGCCTAGGCCTAACTCATTTCGATCGTTGCAGCTCTGTACAGACAGAAAGTGGCCAAAACGGCCTTATGTCTATCATCTGGCGCAGCTTATATTCATACGAGTTCTCATATTATAGAAATGCCGTTCTTGAATGGAGGAATATGAATTATTAGAGGTGGGGATTTTACTGTAGGGGAGAGGATTACAGGTTGCGGCTGCATGGTGAGAGGCCGCCTTGCAGGGCCGCAGGAGACATTGCTTGCTAGGAGAAGGTTCAGCTAATGCCCCTACATGCCCCTACTGTAGGAGCCTGGATCACATAGTTGTTATATGAGGATCATGAAGGGGTACGCAGGGAAAATGTAGCCCCTTGCTTTGGGAATACGACACCAAGAACGGAGAATCAAATGGAAAAGAGGATGGAATTGCACAGGAATAATTGCCAATGTCTAGGGTCCTAGATTCCTTTAGTTATCATAGTACAGGGTCAAATGGACCCTAACATGATACTGGTAAGTCTTAGCCCCTAATTTACGCCTAGATTAAGACCCTAAGTCGCAGCAATGTCAGGTGACGCAGCCACGCGTGAACGCTGAGGACGCCTACCAGGCTTGCGGGGGACCCACACGGTTCCGGGTCCAGGGTTCAGGGGTTTTGGGTTAAGATGGGTTTAGGGTTTAGCGTGTAGGGTCGAGGGTAATGTAGAAGCCTGAAGATGGCGATTTCCAACAATTAGGGGCACTTTTTTGGGTGGATCCTTCTAATAAGGATTATTGCATGTTGCTGTCTATCTTGGGTACTCCCTATATAAGGAAACTACCATATCTACCAATACTACATTGGATCTAGGGTTTAGGGTGATAATCGAGAAGCAGATGTAAGAGACAATGGAAATAAGCGGAAACTGGTCTATGCAGCGGTTTTATAGGATAATCACAAATATGATGATCCTAGATTCTTTTTGTAGTACTAGCAAAGCGTGCCTCAGCCGTATCGTGCCAGGCTTGCGGAGCATGGTATTCTAAAATGCTTCACCTAGACCCACCATCTTCCCGAAATACCAATTGTAAGGAACCATGCACCCCTACTGAAGGGTACACAAGGGTCCTGGTACCCTGAACTGAAACCCGAAACCCTTAACCCTACTCCTAGCCTATTTAAGGGTACAAGGAGGGTCCTGGGATATACGGACTCCAAGTGGGATTTCCAAAAATTGCAGTACCTTTTTGGGGGTCACTATAATAAGTACTAGGGTTTTTTGGGGTCTATATTGGGTGATCCCTTGGGTCATTCACCCACCCAGTAACGTTCCTTAAAGGGGGCCTTATTAAGGGGCTATTTTGACTCCTATTACGCCTTGTGGTAACTGTTACTGGATAGTTCTTTTTGGGGGGTGGTGAGGGGGGGGGAGGTGGTGAGGGGGGGGGAGGTGGTG
>CAJNIZ010046694.1:0-11570 GCA_905231905.1 Symbiodinium pilosum
TACCCAATAAATTAGGTACTTGGGACCTGGGTAATAGCAATTATGGTATAGGTTTGGGGTAAGTATATGATTATTAGGTACTTGGACCCTTAGGGTTTAGGGTTTTTGGGGTTTAGGGTTCGGGGTTTATAGGTTAAGGGTTTAGGCTTTTTGGGGTTTAGGGTTTCATTGCTGGGTGTCTGCCAGAACCTTGCGTGAAACTCGGTGACATTTGCAGCGGCCCTCCGGAAAAAGTTGTAAGAATGATGACCCCTGCAATGATCGTGATGATGAGTTCCACCTTTACTGGAAGCGAGAACACTGCAAGAAAACTGCCTATGATTAGTTAGTTTGCTGTCCAGGTCTGGATGACGTCGCGGGATGGTGCTAAGGACCGTCGTGTTATCATCATCGGGGCCTACAAGTAGCTTGGCTGCATTTGTGAGCTGAACGTTTACGGCAGTTCAGGGTTTAGGGCCTTCAAACGTGGAGTCTTTATGTCGGAATCTGTAAACCCCAGCCGCCTGTATGTCAACAGCCCAGATGAGGGCAGAGCTAGCATCCCTTAACAATTTCGTCGACGAGTATTAGCTGCCCCGTATCAATTAGAGTTTCAAGGTTTGGGATGCACCAAGCAGGCTTCTGCAAACGCCTGAGGCAGTGTAAAATGGCGCAGCAGATGATACACGAACAGCTTGCGAGCCTTGGTCCGTTTGGGAATGCTTAGGCGCCCCCTTTCAATACTCTCTTATTTAGGCTCCCCTATATAAACTCCTTAAGGAGCTTAAGGAGTTTAGACTATAGCTCAGGTTAATCCAATTCCGTTCCTCGAATCGAGTCTAGCCGTTGATCTTCCTGTGTAGCTGTGCCGTTATTGAAATGGGGCTTTCCTAAGATTAGGGTTGCCTTTCTAGGGGCCCCCATAGCCAGAATTATAGTATTTTGGGGTCTATTTCGGGGTCCTTCTATTTTGGGAAACTACCAAATGGGTATGTGGGTCATCGGCCTTTTGTTCTTCCTTCTAAGTTTGGCGGGAGTATCTGATTTCACCGTTTCCCATGTTTTGTTCCCTGGCACCAATGTGAACTCATGTGCTGTGCAAGTTCGGATGCATGAGCTGTGCTTGATAGATCATCTGGAGCACCAGCATGCGTAGTCGACAAATAATGTTGTGGTGCATGTGTCTCTCAGACATGATTTCGAACAACTGTTCTGAAAACGAACTACTGGCTGCGCAGGCCCTGAGCCCTAAACCCTAAACCCTAAATCCTAAACCCTAAACCCTAAATCCTAAACCCTAAATCCTAAACCCTAATCCTAGATCCTGTACCTCAAGTCCTAAACCCTGAACTTATGGATTCCGGAGCCAAGGACTGCTATGCAAAAGGACTGGCAAGAAGTTGAAGCGGAGACGGTGCTACTTGTCCGTGCAGAAGCTGCAGGCATGGTGACGGGCAAGCAAGGCGCGAAGCATGGTCGAAACAGGGGAGATGTATGTATGTATGTATGTATGTATGTATGTATGTATGTATATACACATAATTCATTTTTATATATACAAAAAGTTGTAAAGGGATTGTTGAGGGATACATACATATATCTATATACACATCCAAGGTTATAAAGGGTTTATTTAGTGGTTATCTAAGGATTGGGCAGTGGGGTTAGGGTTGGACCGTCCTAACATTGGTTCAAGTGGAATACATACTTGTGGCCACTAACAGTGAACGGGAACCGAGTCCAAGACAACAGCTTGCAACACCCTGACTAATCATACCAGTAAGAATGCTATTAGTACGATTCCTATTGTTAACATTGCTCAGCACTTTCAGTTTCATTTCCCATGAATACTATCATTCTTACTCCCTTTCTTACTGGGGCTTGGTAGGGAAGATGAGAGTATATCATCTAGGGATTATGTGGGGATTGTATTCCTAATTCCCTGCTAAGAGCCAGTGTTAATCCTATACCCCCTATAAGCACGGTTGTCCCATTGTTAACCTACTTAGTAAGTACCCTACCTTAAACCCTAAACCCTAAGCCCGAAACCCTAAACCCCTAAACCCTAAACTCTCTTTCCTGAGCCGTATGCCACGGAGGCTTCGTGTTGAACCAGATCCGCAAGCAGTCGGGTGCGCAACTTCAGCTGCTGCTGGGCTGCGGCTAAGGGGCAACCTTAAACTGCAAATCCTAACCCTAAACCCTAGACCCTAAACCTTAAACCCTACATCCTAGACCCTAGACCCTAAACCTTAAACCCTAAACCCTACATCTTAGACCTTAAGCCTTAAACACTAAATCCTTAACCCCAGAGCCTAAACCCTAAACCCTGAACCCTACACCCTAAACAGTAGCTCTTTATGGTCCAGCCATCCTGGGATGCGGTTAAGGAACTCAAGGTTTAGGATTTCGGGTTTAGGACTTAGGGTTTAGGGTTTTGGGTGGGTTGCTGTTAAGGAACTTCAAAGAAGTCACCATGATTTTGTACAGGGTTCTATTCAGGTTAGGGTGGTAGCTACCGAATGGATTGATACACAGTACATAACGGGGTTTCCTCAGTGCGGTCACTTACTTTGAGTTCAAACCCTAACCGCTTAACCCTAAACCTCTTAACCCCTAGACCCTAAACCTTAAACCCCAAACCCTAAACCCTAAACTCAAAACCCCAAACCCCAACCCCCAAACCCTTAACCCGTAAACCCTAAACCCCTTAACCCCAGGCTTCGCGATGAAGTGCAAGGCACACGACCCTGCTCTTTGGCTTGAAAGCTGAGCGTCTCATGTTTCTCCTCTAATACCTAGACTAGGGTTTCGGGTTTAGGGTTAGGGTTGCCCCGCTACATTCCATATGCGTCCTTATGACTACCCCTATACAACACTACAGTATTCCCTATACGTAGCAGCCCGTGTATACACCTGTTTCGGCGTACATAACCCCAGTATATGCATAAAATATATTTATGTATATGTGTCTGTATATATATATATATAAATATGGGTCTTTCCACTACTTGGGGGTCAGGAATTCATGAAAAGGAGCATGTTTGACCCCTGTGGTACATACCCCGCTACATACCCCGATGCATACCTTGATGCATACCTTGATGCATACCTCGATGCATACCCCCACAACGTCCCTTTCGTCAAGAGCCCAGCCCTACGAAACATGCCACGAAACATCCCCGAAACATACGCCGAAACTTACCCCGAAGCATACCCCTGAAACATACCCCAATCCAAACATGCTTTTTTGACCACAGCCATATATACATATATATATATATATGTTTTCATATCCGTAACCCCTGACACGAATCCTAAGCCCCAACCCCCAAACTCAAAACCAGCCTTCAGCTAAGGCATTATCAGCGGTACTCTGCAAAGCATCCTAAAGGCTCAGAAGCACATCTTTGAATTGGTGTTTCTTGGATAAGGCTTAGTGTTCAGGGTTTAGAATTGGTGTTTCTTGGTTATTAGGGTTTAGGGTTTCTAACTGGTGTTTCTTGGTTAAGATTTAGGGTAGAGGGTTTAGAACTGGTGTTTCCTGGTTAAAGGTTTAGGGTTTAGGGTTTAGACCTGGTAGTTCTTGGTGAAGGTTTAGGGTTTAGGATTTAGGGTTTTGAATAGCTCTTTCTTGGTTAAGGTTCAGGGTTCAGGATTTAGGGTGTTGAATAGCTGTTTCTTGGTTACTATGTAAGGTCCTAACCATGGGCGCCTACTATGGACCTCTACTTGTTTCCTGGATTTATAGGTATGGGCCCTTCATTGGATCTGCAAGGGTTTGTGGCATATATAAAAGTTATACAAGGACCCCAGGACTAAGGGCTCACCCTAAACTCTAAACCCTCATAGTAGGGGCGACTAGTCCAAATCTAAGGTGCTAAAGGATTCCGGGTGTATGGGGGGCTGAAGGGATGACCTGCAGTTTGCATGTTATATGCTATGTGGGTGGTTGTCAATTATGGTCCATTTTTGGGTACCCTAAATACTAGGTGCCGTATTATAATAGGGATCCAAAAAGGGACTAATTTTGATAACCACCCATGTAATTAGTTGTTTCTTGTGGGCTTCAGGTTATAGGGTTTAGGCATTTTGAAATGGTCCTTGGTGGGCACTAAGTAGGATGTCAGCTAAACCCTAAGCCCTCCTAAACCCTAAACCCTAGACCCTATGTAGGTTTCAGGTTTCAGGGAATGGGGTGCAGGGTTCACATTCTTGGGTAATGTTGCAGTTTACATGAATAGAAGTAGCGTTGTCCTAGATTCCTTGCGTACATATCGTATGGGTACCTCAAGTAGACGTGAAGATGATACTCAGGGGCCTGAAGAACTACCACCAACATTTTCAGATCCATGTGAGATACCCATATCATATCTGTGTAATGTTTAGGGCTTGGGGTCTAGGGTTTAGGGTTCAATGAACCTAACACCCCAAGATTGGTAATCTTGGGCCCGACATGACGTATGCTACTCGTGTATTCAGACTAGGTCTCTGCTCGTCATGTGAGTAGTATTTTATTTGGGGATGCGATGGTACCCAATATAGAGTAAGATTATATCCTCCTTTTGGGTATAGTATTTTATTCAAGGAATATTATCTTACTAGGTTCAACCACCAAAAAGAAAACTACTCATGTGAAGCTGAGGCGAGGCGTGCCCATGGTGATCCATCCCACCGTTCCCGGCGCGCACGCATCGCAGCAGCCCTTGAACAGATGAGCTCCTACACGCCAATCATGCCAAAAGATTCGGTGGAAACAACTATAATATATAGGGTTTTATAGGGGATATATTGGGATAATGGAAAATAGAATGGAAACTACTATATTATATTGGGATTATAGGTTCCCCAGTAACCCATTAACAATAAGGGTGCTAGCAAGGCAATTGTGGGAAGCATTTCCGGGAGTTGCCTGGTTTGTCATGCTGCCACGTTGGCTAGCTTTATTGTTTGCCTTTTCCGATGCACGTCTGTGGCTCTTCTGGAGAGCGTCTGAAGGAACGTGGTCGGAGCAAGCGTTGCACCGGCATGCAAAACTGTCGGGGAACTTTACACAGGCTGCCGTGCAGTGGCAGCTGACCAACCTTTGCTGCCATTTGAGCCATAGTCTAAACTCCTTAGAGGGGATTTTACAGGGGGTTTATGGGGGACCATTATCGGGGTTATTAAGGAGGATACGAGGAGTTCAGACTAAAGCTCATTCAGGGAAATCTTTGGAGTAAGCGTAGCCTACACATCTTCAAATACTCCAAAATATGGTACAGGGACCCAGATATCGAAACTTGGGCAAGGAACCTTGTGTTCCTCATTAGTTTTGCCAGATGAAAGCAGTCTTGTTCGTTTTTGGAGGCCCAGTTCAGGGGCAGATATTTGGAGGGTCAGGGGAACTTAGTAAGTAGGAGAATTATGGGGATAACTATGCTTACCATATGGGTTATATAGGTTGCTAACCTATTTACTAAGTCCCCCTGAGCCTAAACCCTAAACCCTAAACCCTACTACTTACTAAGTCCCCCTGACCCTCCAAGTAGGGGGCAGATGGAACAAGTCGAGGTTGCTTTCCAAGTGTTTGGGGCCGAAAGCTGGATACCCTCCTCCAAAAGGGTTTGGGTTTTAGGATGTAGGGTTTAGGGTAAAGTAAGGGATTATAATGCCATCCGCCCCAAAGCTACCCACCCCCTGGGTTTAAGGAGCTAATAAGGATTGCATAGGGCTTCATAAGGTCTAATAGGGCTCTATATCTGGGAGGGGTACCTTTGGGGGTGGGGGGGCTACTATTGCAACCCCTAAAAAGGGGGGCCTGCATAGGCTGCTGCCATAGAGCATGGAATTCCCCAATGTCAGAATGAGATCCCCGTATACCACATACATATTCTATCTATTAAAGGGGACTATAGTTTGGGGGAGGGTAGCAGGAGCATGACCTGCGAAGAACCTGAAATGCCAGTATCAAAGCGTACGCGTACTACGACTGCCTGTGATTTGTCATGCTCCCTCCTTTACCTCGCATCCATCATCGTGCCCGTGCCTTTAGCAAGCTCGAAGTGCATTGCCTTCAAAAGGCTATGTGCCTGATGGCCGTGCTTCTCATCTGTAGATTTGAAGCTGCCGTCCATCTTGTCTGCAGGCGCAGGCGGCCCCCGCGTAGTGTTGTCATTTGTGTCTTTTGGAAGATGATGGTATCTCTAACGCCGCCCCGGCGCCTTCAGACTGTAAATAGTAGTGGCAGGCAAAATCTCAGTTATCTTTTCAGGTCCATGTACAGATCCTTGCCAGACGTGGCGTTTATGTGGTTGCTCAAAGGAAGCAAAGAGTTGCGGGTTGGGGTACGCTGAATATGGGCCATGAGACAAACAAGACTGAGCGAAGGCCGAGGTGTGCAGATTGCTGCAGTGCCAGCATTTTGAAGATCTAGCTCACGCCATCTGCTGCTACATTATATTTTGCTCCAAGTCAACATGAAAGCTTTGTTTCACCACCGACAGTGCGGATTGATTAGCAGCAGGCGCGAATGGAAGAGAAGGGCAGTCCTTCTCACGACTTGCAGGCCAAACTGGAGCTTCGACACCAGTTAGAGGAAGCGACGTCGAGTCAACTTGCAGAATCACCTTCGAATGCTGTTGAGTCACCTCAGCCAGTCTCTAACGATGAAGCTGTGGTCACCTGCAGCCTCAACAGCTGGGATGACCCGAAGAAAACCGCAGTTGTTTCGCCCCGTCAAAGATCCCCACAAGCCGTGCAGCGTGAAGAGGATCTCAAAGAGACCTTCCGCCAAGCGGCTCAGAGAAGCAGCTGGAATCCAGGTTATGAGTCCGATGAGAGCTGGAATGGCCGTCATCACCTGACATACTGCAATGACGAAATGAGCCAAAACTGCAGGTGCTACTTCGACAGATGCTGGGTTGCTTTTACAATTTTTAAACTTCAAGTTGCCACTGGAAGGATTCCATAATTTAGGGTAACCAGTCGTACGTAACACGAAGCCGCGTCCCAGGAGTTCAAGGTCCTTAACAGCATTCCACACCAAACCCCACAACACCTAAACCCCCAAACCCTAAACCCCCAAACCCTAAACCCCTAAACCCTAAACCCCTAAACCCTAATCCCTGATCTCGGTTCCTGAGCAGCCCAAGGATGGTTGGACCACAAAGAGCTACTGCCGCCTGATGCAGATCTACAGGCTGGCCTTAGGTGAGCTAGGAATGAAGGAATGGATCCTTCTAGTCATATAACTCATTCTAGTAGTTGTTATGTTTCCAGTCCTTTTAAAACCTATATACTATATAGCAGGTCCAGAAGCCAACCTGGCGATTGGAGCCAGATGCTGGGTGGCTGTTAAGGAACCCAACTTAAGGTTTTAGGGTTTTAGGGTTTAGGGGTTTAGGGTTTAGGGATTTAGGTTTTTAGGATTCTGGGTTGTAGGGTTTTAGGGTTTGGGGCTTAACTTTTGGGGGTCGGGCTTTAGGGTTTGGAGCTTAGGGTTTAGGGTCGGGAATTTAGGGTTTGGGGCTTAGGCTTGAGGGTGTAGGGTTAAGCTATAGGTGTGAGTATATGGGGTACATACTTTTATGGAGAGACATTAAGGGGCATATTGCGGGGAACTCAAAGAGTTATGCAAGCAATAGTCTAGTTTCCCCATGTTTCCTCATGGTTTACCTAAGCCCGAAACCCGAAACCCTACACCCTAAACTCTTAAAGCCTTAAACCCTAAACCCTGCACCCTAAACCGTTAAAGGCTTAAACCTCAAACTCTACACCCCTGGACCCTAAACCCCTTAACCCTTCAACCCTAAACCCCTAAACCCCTAAACCCTAAACCCTTAAGCCTAGGACGGTGTCAGCCCTGAGCAGCGCAAGATCGAAAGGCTTTCCAACGCTGTCTACTCTGTACCTGGAGCCGAAGTTACTGCAAAACGGCTGTAGCCTATCTCCCTTTAGTTATAGTCTCCCTTAAGTAGATGAAATATGGCTTTGGCATCTTATGAAAAGATCTCCATATACCCCATATTCTATCTACTGAGGGGGGACAATACTGTGATTGAAAACGCTCGTGTCTCGAAATATGCCTCCCTAGGTAACTGGACCTGGCATGCGGGCAGCTGCGCAGACCGCGGGATCCGACAATGCTGAGCTGTCCAAGGAAAACGTCATCAAGCGACGGGCGATGAGGATCTCGCGCGAGAAGCCTTGGGAACCTAGGTAGGAAAAGGCTCTAGTCGCAACCAGCTAATATCTTAGGCTGGGCCCCCACCCACTAATAGTGACCCCAAAAGGTAATGGTAATTATGTGAGGGTCCTTATATATTCCTAATGTACCACTATTAGTGGGTGGGGGCCCAGCCCAACTAATATCCTCTAGGCTCTTGCAATTACGTGTTTTGTTGACATGGGGCTTTCTATAGTATATTGGGGTCTATACTGGGCTTCCCTTATTTTGGGAAACTACCACATCGCTAGTGTTTCGTATTCGGAGTACCTAGGAAATGCCGCCAGCACCTTTCTTCCTGTCGCAGAAGCGCTCAATGTCCCAGAGCTCCATACGATCTGCCAAAACGGTGTCTGCAAGTACACAGACCGAGCTTGGGAAAGAGATTCCGAACTGGATGAAACTAGGTTGAACCCTAAACCCTAAACCTTAGACCCTAAACCCTAAACCCTCAATCCTAAATCCTAAACACTAGGTTGGATTTGACTGCAACTCTATAGTCCCCAACCGGCCTTTCTCTTTCCCTTCAGGTAAAGTATATAGTTCCCCTTAGGTGGGGGTTATAGTGGGATAATGGAAAAGAAAATGGAAACTACTATTTAGGGTTTAGGGTGTAGTCTCCCTTAAGTAGATAGAATATGGGGTATATGGGGAGCTTACTATAATATCCCCAAAGCTATATTCTATCTACTTGAGGGCGACTGTACCACTTTGTACTTTTTGGGGGGGATTCAACCGAATTTGTTCATTTGGTTCATGTTAAGGGAACTCCCTTTTGGGGCTCTCCCAGTAAAGGGAGCGAAAAGATTAAACTTTTTGCGGGGATGAACGAGCTACCAAGCCTTGCTTCCATAATAAACCCCTTCGCTCCCCTCATCGGTACCCATTGGGGTAATATCAGGGTTATATCTGGGTTACATTGGGATAATGGAAAATAAAATGGAAACTAGTATTTGCGGTTTAGGGTTTAGGCATTGTGGTTCAGGGATTAAGGTTTAGGGACGTTCTGTAATGATATTGTGTTGGGGGTATGAATTGTTAGTGTGGTGGGAGGGCTTAAAATCCTAAGCCTTACAGCCGAAATCCTTAAACCCTAATCCCCAAACCCTAAACCTTAAATCCTAACCCCCCGAGCCCCCAACTCTAATCCCCAAACATTATTTCTACTGGGACCCTTGGGGAGCATCCAAGGAAAGAACAGGCCTGGGACGGCCATCATCACGTCACGTTTTGCAATTACCAAAACCTACAAGGCTTGGGGCTCTTCTCAAATGAGTAGTTTTTGGGGATACTATTACCCAATATAGAGTAAGATTCTATCGTCCTTTTGGGTTATAGTAGTTTATATAAGGAATATTATCTTACTACGTTCAACCACCATAAAAACACTACTCAAATAGGGTTTAGGGTTTACGGGGATGCCAGTGGAGACTGTAGGGTTCTGGGGGTTACGGGGTTTGGGTTTTAGGGGTTTGGCTGCTTTTGGGGCTTTGGGCTTTGGAGGGTTTATATGAAGGGACTATGTGGGCTCCCCACTGGGAAGAACATAGGGGTATTTCACAGAAAGTCCCACAAGCCCTAAACCCTGAACCCTAAAAAAGGCGTGATCCTGAACCCTGCGCCGGTGCGGTCCTACTTCGACCGGCCACGTGAGCCCGAGAGGAAGCCAACGGACCCCAAAGATGGTGTCTTACTTGCCCAGCGGTTTACTGGGTTGCTGTTAGGGAACTTAAAATGAGTTACCATTATGGGTATATAGTAAATATTAGGGTTTCCGCAATATAGTAACTTAGAACAGCAACCCAGGGTTTAGGGGTAACTTTTTCAGGTCTTACAAAGCCTCGGCCTTGGGTATTGGACACCTACGTTGATCCTTCTGGTACCCCGGTAATGGTCCTTATACGCCCAAACTTTAACTCTAAACCCTAACTACATCATCTCAGAAATAAGTGTGAAAATATATGCCCAAGGTGTCATGCGAATTCTCCCTCTCTGGCGATTAGAGCCGCTTCCGGGAACGGGCCATGTGACTGGAGTCTTCTTGGAAAGATTTTAGGGTTAGGGTTTAGGACGTACGGGGTTTGGTGGTTAGGATTCTTATATTAGATCAACGCCCCCTACAGTACAGTAATAGCTCCTCAATATGGAATTGACGGGGCCTTAATGTACCGACAACAGTCCCCTGTGGTACCCATCGCTGGGTTGGCGATTGACCCAATTTTGGTCCACGAGAGATACCGGCACATATTGCCCACTCCGACGAAACTGTTGCAAACCTGATTTTTGCTATTGTAGTTTTCAGTAGTGAAGATCTTGCCAAACATGTTTTGCTCGAAAACGGGGGCGTGTGAAATCTTGTCCTATTGGCTTCGGTCCTGAGTCAGAGGAGTGGGTATCCTTTGCAATAGTCCCAATAGCCCGTTCCTTGATTTGTTCCCTTCGAGCCACCAGTAAGCAAACCCTCAATGACATACTTGTTGTAGTTTCCATGTTCTTTCCGCTCTTTCGTTCTCTGTTATCCATGAGTAAGTTCTGTTACGAACCACCAGTGCGTATCAGGTTTCTCGGGTCACATGGGGAGGCCATAGTCCCCGAGTAAGATTGTGTCTTCCTTTTGGTCGTAAAAGTTTGCAAGACCCTAACCCCTAAATCCATTCAAAAAAGGGTTCTCAGGTGGAAATTCCTGAGGGAGGTTTGTGGCCCCGAAATGAGCCGCTGCTGGGCTGCTGTTAAGGACCTCGATTTTCTGGTAACTCTGAACCCTGGACCCATCCCTAGTTGAACCTTACACCCTAAACCTTACTGTAACTTCAAGTTCTGAAGCTTATGGTAACTTAGCCTTAGACCCAATATCTGGGTTGCTGTTAAGGAACTTAAATTAAGTTACTATATTGGGGAAAGCCTATTATTTACTTTATATACCCATTATGGTAACTTAATTTAAGTTCCTTAACAGCAACCCAGTAGACCCAATATAAGCACCTTGTCTCTTCTATATGACCCCTATCACAAATCGCCTTTCTAAAGGGAACTTGCCATTATGGTAACTTTTGAAGCTTCTTAACAGCAACCAACCCTAAAGCCTAAAAACCCTAAATCCTAAACCCTAAACCCTAATCCTTCAATAGTAGCTTCCATTTGCTTGTCCATTATCCATATATAACTCTATAAAACCCAATAAAATCCCAACATAACACCAGTATTACCCATAGTCATGCCAGTTTCCAATTCATGTTCCATTTCTTTTTCATTTGATTCTCCATTATTGGGGTCCTATCCCTGGATTACCCCAATATAACCCCATATAACCCCTATATATGTATATATGTAACCCCTATTATAATGGAGTAGTTTCCATTGTCTTTTCCCTTATCGCTATATAACC
>CAJNIZ010046694.1:11670-35794 GCA_905231905.1 Symbiodinium pilosum
TTGGGTATATGATAGTAAGATCCACATACCCCAAATTCTATCTACTTAAAGGGGGACTACTAAACCCTAAACCCCAAACCCTAAACCCAAACCCCAAACCCTAAACCCCAAACCCTATACCCCAAACCCGAAACCCCAAAACCCCAAACCCTAAACCCCTAACCCCTAGACCCCAAACCCTAAACCCCAAACCCTAAGCCCTAAACCCTAAACCCTTGTTAGCTTCCTTAGAAGCAACTCAGGCTCGAACCGCGGTCGGGGAGGCCGCTGCAAAAGCGCGAGGAGATCCTGGGCATCAGGCCTTGGAAATATTGAAAAGAAAATGGGGGTTCAGGGTTTAGGGTTGGAAGCTGCTATTAATAGGGGTCCTATAGGGGTGATATAGGGTCATATAGAGTCATACAGGGAGAATGGGACAGAAATGGCTACTACTACAATGGGTAATGTCGGAAAATGGAACAGGAAATGAAAGCTACTATAGTATATCAGGCCTGCGTTTATGCAAGAGGTCCGTCTAGGGGCTCGGGGGTTAGGGTTTTGGATTGAGGGTTAGGGTTGCAGGTTTGGGGATGTAGTGAGGGTTTGGGGTTGAGGGTTCAGGTTTTGGGTTTACGTTTCGGGGTTCAGGGTTCAGAGTTTGGGGGTGTATGGTTTAGGGATGTAGAGGGGTGAGGCAATGTTAGCGTATCCGGAACTTTTGTTCCTTTGTTTGGGGAGGCCACCTCCAGATTTTGCAGGCCCCACATGCTGTGGATACAACGGCTATCCGAGTACCAAGTACTGCATGCCAAAAGATGTAATGGAGCTGCGTAACATTTCTTAAGCAATATGAGGGGTTCCGGCATTACTGAAAGGATCTTCCTTAGTTGCCTTAGCTTAGTGCGACAGACAAACAATGCTTTTCTGAGACCTCACACGCCCAATAACAATTCCAAGTATAATATATGGCAATCTAGCGGGAATCGGGAATACTTATTATTCGCGGGCCGGTGGTTTTAACTGGATCAAGGAGATCACTTCCCTAAAGCCTGAAACCCCTACACCCAAAAGAATTTGTTAAAACCCAAAACCCACAACCTAAACACCCTGAACCCCTAAGCCCTAAACTCCACACCCTAACTCCCTAAACTCTAGGGACTTTAGGAGGGGCCCCTAATAGGGACCCTTAATCCCACTACCATATATAAGCCTTATATAGTCATTATATAGCCCCCATATTTTTTAGGTAGTCCCCATATTAACCCCGATAAGCTACAAGGGCCCCTATAAGGGCAGCCTGGAGGCATGACGCATCATCGGAGTTCAAGCACAAGTCTACATGGAGCTGTCCGTCCGAAGCTTGAGTTCACCTCGTGCATACGCCCAGACCTCCTAGCTTACCGTTTAGGGTATGGGGATTTAGGGTTTAGGGATTAGGGTTAAGGTTTCAGGGACAGAAGGAACGGAAGAAACTGGACATTTGATATATTCTTGGGGATTATAAAGGGACCACTATGCTTCTCTATTCCTTCACTCCTGCTAACCAGAGGTAAGCTAAAGGATCCAAAGCATGAACCCCCCTGCATTAGGGGGCTCTTTTCTTGGGTTTTTTTGAGTTTATGTAGGGTCTTTGGGTTTTGTAGGGCCGTAGGGTTTGAGGGTCTTCCCCCCAAAAAGGAGCTATTAAGTATTGCGTTGGGGAAAATACGGGAGTATTGGAAAGTTCATTTTCTGGATCTTTTGGATCTTTTAGGGTGTTCTCGGTAGCAACGGCAACGTTGCTTTTCTGCCTCGACCAGTCGATAGCTATTCCTACAAGCAACATAGTAACCCCATTTATATCCCTATTACTAGCCTACTTACTAAGTCGGCTCAGCCCTCCAAGAATGCTATCATCCTTCAGAAAAAGTAAGTGCAGTATTTGTAGTAAGCGTCAACTTATTATGCCTCACCACCTCACCGTTCAAGTAAGTAGAGGTACTACCGGCCATTTTGGATGGTCTGCCCCGGGTGATGTGCCAAAGAGTAACAAAACACGAAAACACGAAAGCCCTGGCAGGAGCAGAATTTTGAGGCCAGGATGTACTAATTTCATTCCCCAAATGGATAATCTATGGCTGGAAATCCAACCCTCTGCGACTTTGGCGTGGTCGGATCGGTGACCGTTCCCATGATGTTATGTGGTAGTTTCCCAAAATAAGGGGACCCCAATATAGACCCCAAGTCCTTATTATTGGGACCCCCAAAAGGGTACACATAATTTTGGGAAACCTATAATCCCCTATATGATCCCGGTTTGCATTTCATTTTCCGTTTTCTTTTCCATTTAATTCTCCAGTATAGTAGGTCCGCCTAATTTTGGGAAAGCCCCTTGACAACCCCCCATGTAGACTACGTCTAAACGCACGTTGCTGACCATGCTCTGCTGCTGCTGCTGCCGGTGTTTGCACAGCACAGTGCGTGGCTGAAGCACTTAGAGACGTGCAATAGAAATCTGCGAAATGCTGTGATTTGGCCGCTGTTGTGGTAAAAGTACCATGTGGTAGTTGCCCCAAATGGAGAACCCCAAAATTCACACCAAACTGCTAATTGTGAGGACCTCAAATGGTACCCTTAAGTTTAGGAACCCATGTGTTATAGTCCCTCTGAGCTAGATAGAATATGGCTGTGGGTATATTATAGTAAGATCCCCATATACCCCGTATTCAATCTACTTAAGGGGGACTAATAACAAACCCAAAGCCTGAAACCCTAATCCCTAAACCCTAAACCCTAGACTTAAAACCCTGAATAATAGTTTCCATTCTCTTTTCCATTCTCTCTATATAGCCCCTTATTAACCCTAAGCTAACTTGGAACTATAGGTCACTCCTGACGACTTCTCCAAGCCCGGAGCTGGTCGACAAGCAGCAGAAATGGAACGAGCGGCACCAGCACCTGGCTTGCACATGACATGGACCCGATATAACTCCTATATAACCCCATTATAGTAGTTTCCATTTTATTTTCCATTATCCTTATATAGCCCGACCTGACAGGGAGAACTCCCTCCTATGCATTGAGCACAGTACGTGTATTTAGGTCCCTGGTGCAATACTTCGCCCTACGTAGATTTCCCTTGTTTCTGGAAATACGGGCAAACTCCCACATAGATGATTTCGAGTTGGACAAGATGGTGGGTCCCCTGTTAAACACCCTAAACCCTAAACCCTAAACCCTAAACCCCAAACCCTAAACCCTAAACCCCAAACCCTAAACCCTAAACCACTGTTGGGGGTCATCTGAGCATAACGTGAAACTTATGGGCCCCAACTATGGTCCGTTTATCTTGGCGTTCATGATATGGGTGGTTTTCAAAATTATGGGTCCTTTTTTGGAAGCCCTAAATATTAGGTGCCGTATTACAATAGGGATCCAAAAAGGGACTATAATTTTGACAACCACCCATATACCTAGTGAATACCCTCTGTAAGAGGGCTTTCGGGCATGCCAAAATCAGCAACGTGTTTAACAAGCCTCTATAAACACCTCGAACTCCGTCTAGCCATCGAATGCAAGAGCCCCTGCCGCCGCTATGGATCCCTACATAACCTAGTTTCTATTTCATCGCTGCAACATTAGGTTCCATTTGATTCTACGCTATCCTAAAACATCTCTATACTTTGCTGCAAGTACCTTTCTATCACTATACACCACAAAATCCCCAAACAATCCCTTCAACGGCCCCTAGCCATCTCGGCCTGTTTCCGATAATTTAAACTAGTGTTATAGAAGCTAGAATGATTTTACACTATTGTTCTCTTATACTGCCTGTATAATTATAGTACATTGTAGTACTATGGACCCAAAGATCCTGTTTTAAACAATCCATTCCCCAACCCTCATATAAGATGTTCCCCATGAGAGACCTCGGGTTTAGGGTTTTTAGAGTTTTAGAGTTAGTGATGTGGCGTGTTCAACATTTGTATAATGGGCTTAAATCAGCCTTCCCCAGACTGCAAGATGTCCATTTACTATTTCCTTTCAAGAACCCTTATTCCAATGATTTAGGGCCCTACACCCTAAACCTAACCCTAGATAACGTAGTAGCTTCCATTTTCTTTTCCATTCTCCCTACATATGGTAGTTTCCTAAAATAAGGGGGACCCGAACATAGACCTCAAATAGTGTACTTCTTTTTGTAAGGACACCGAAATGGCACCCCTAATTTTAGGAAACCTTAAGCCTTAAAGCTTAACCCTAATCCTATCGCTAAGCCCTAAACCCTATATATCCCTATATATCCCCTTTAAAGGTACCCCTAGCCGTGGGAAAACCCCCACATCCCTAGCCCTAGGCTATCAAAGTTTGTTTCATATGCATCCAGCGAGGCTTTCCTTCAAGAACGAGGCAGCCGCACCAGCCGAATGGTGTTTTAGGGTTTAGGGTTTAAAGGTTTAGGGTTTAGGATGGTTTACGGTTTGGGATTTAGGGTTTAAGGTTTAGGGTTCAGGCTGCTCTTAAATTCAAGAGGCATTCATCAGCATCTACAGATCATGTAGGTTGTAGGTTTTGCAGAGTAGTGTTTGTATTGGGTCTAGGGGTTAGGGCTTGCACGCCCAAAGATAATGCGGAACGGGCCCTACGCAGACTTCTGTCCTTCCAAAAAAGGGCTTTGTCGGTTTCCATGTTAGTCTGGAGAAGGTCATGCAAAAAGGAGTTTGATAAGCCCAACTCCTAGAAAAATATCGTAGCCTATTATAGTTACGTCATAGTTCTGGATGGGTTGATGGGTCGAGGAAACCAAAATCGCCATAGTACAAAGGCCCGTATAGTGCCTCGGCAAAGCCTGGTGGGGTTGCACCCAGCTGGCCATTTCATGATCTCATCCCAGGTGCCCTCTTTCGTGGGTGGTTGTTTCAGAATTTAGGTCCAGCCAATTATAATGTGGAAATAAGGGTTTAGGGGGCTTAGGGCTCCTGAACAGCACCTCAAAAATCTAGTTCCCTGTCTGCATGTGAGGATTTTTTTGCGCATGCAGGGTTGTCACAAGGTCGTTTCCATGACTTCGGGCCTCAATATACACCCCAACATATCAGCATCTTTCTGACAAGAAACCTAAACCCTAAACCCGAAACCCTAAACCCTAAACCTTCAACCATTACAACGGAGTGCGAACCGGGGCGCTGCTTGTGGTTTGCCAGCTTTGCCTCGATTGTAAATTAAGCTGGACAAATTAAAGCGACCTCACCTGACCTCATCCTCAATGGAAATTTTTTTATAGGGAATAGTACCAATTTGGGCCTTACATTGGAAAGTGAAATTGTTCTAAATTACCTTGCTTAAGGTACCATTAGAAGGAAATCCTGCTAATTACTATGTGAGCTACAGGGTTTAGGGTTAGGGTATAGTCTAACATCCGGAAAGGGGATATATATATGTATATAGGGGATTATATAGGGGTCTATTATAAAGAGCTATGAAGGGGGATACTAGGCTTTTAGACTATGGCTCATGTATCCATATCATGGTCACGCACTTCAAGTTAAGCCCTGAAACATCCATATTATGGCAACTTTGTTTAAGTCCCTTCACAGCATCACATTTTGCGCGCTGCACATAACGCCTGCGCGCGAACCAGCAGAGCTAAAGCCCACAGAACCACCCGGAACCAACCCCTTCCTTCCAAGAATCCCAGAAAAAACCTCCTGGGAATCCCTGAAGACCCTCTAAGTAGCCTGCACGTCAACCTAGTCAGAGGATGTGTCGGTTGCGCTGGGTCCCTGAAGCCGCAGCCTTGAACAATTCAATTGAGCAGTATTTTATTTGGGNNGGGATACTATGGTACCCAATAATGTAGGGTTTAGGGCCCTATAATGGAGAATCAAATGGAAAAGAAAATGGAAAATGAAATGGAAGCTGGGATTATATAGGTGTTATTTGTGTAATATTATGTTCGGCGATACTATGGTACCCAATATAGAGTAAGATTATATCCTCCTTTTGGGTATAGTATTTTATATAAGGAATATAATCTTACTGGGTTTAACCTACCAACAAAAACACTACTCAATTCACCTGGGCCAAAGGAGTAGGAATGCATGGCCTCACATGTCCCTGCAAAGCCTGCTATACAATGGCTGGAGGAACTCCTTTGAGCCGCTTCTACAGCGTAGCTTTCTTACCGCCCCGTACCCCCTTCTTAATATTGGCATTGAAAGCCTCCAGAAACAAATTTGTTCCAGTGACGGAAGTCTTGCACCACCTCATATAGAACAGGTGTCACCCTAAACCCCAAAGTTTGAACCCTAAACCCTAATCAGGGTGTCGGGATGCATCGTCACGCCGTAGCAGAAGCCCATTGTGTAGGTGGTGCAAAATGCCGAAAGACCACATTTTTGGGAGAAACGCTCTACACCCTAAACCCTTGAACCCTACACCCCGAACCCTAAACCCTAAACTCCTGCTGACCTGGACATTTGTTGCCGTGCCTGCACTCTGTGCGATGCGCGTGTCTAAACCCTAAACTCCTAAACCCTACGCCCCGAAACCCTAAACCCTAAGAACCAAACCTCACAACCCTGAACTCTAAACTCAGCTGACAGGAGGTGTCGAGGCTTGACCGGTCCTACTTCGATCGGTTCCGGGAGCACCATGAGCTTCGGGCGCCAGATTCACCCCGCCACGACGACTGTTCGGCCGCAAGGCTTCATAAGGGTTTAGGGTTTAGGGTTCAGGGTTTAGGGTTCAGGTTTTAGGGCTAAGGGTTCAGGGTTCAGGGCTTAGGGTTCAGGTTAGGCTTCAGGTTTTAGGGCTAAGGGTGCAGGGTTCAGGGTTTAGGGTTCAGTAAGGGTTCAGGGTTTAGGGTTCAGGTTAGGATTCAGGTTTTAGGGCTAAGGGTTCAGGGTTGAGGTCTAAGAGTGTCCGCCCTGCTCCCATATTAAAGTCGGTGCGAAGCCGTAGGTGGTTCTTCTTGGCTCCTCAAACCCGCAGGGGCGTACCTTTGGGGGGGATGGTGCTCTTTAGGAGATTATTGGACTACGGGAACATAAGGTGGTGCAAGATTCCCTCCATGAACGGTAGCCATAGTGATAGCTATAGGCATATCGCTAAAATGAGAAAGCTACTGAGAATGAGGTGTACTGGTAGAATCAAACCCTCCCTACCCCCTTGCATTAAATATTCCCTACAGTCGCTCCAATAGTCTTGGGTCATATGTGCTACTAGAGAGCCCGGATACCTTCCGTGCGTTTAGCCGCAGATGAGGAACTTGCTGCCTCGACAGAAAAATGCAGATGTACATATATATATATATGCACACACACATATATATATATGCATATATGTATTTACAGTAGTGTCATTATTGTTGTTGTTCTTGTTCTGACTGTTGTTTTTGTAGTTGCTATGGTTTGGCTAGCATGTCTATTCTTACCAAGGCGATTCCTACACCCCATAAGACCCTTCATGTGTAGGTTATCCCTAAACCCTACCTCTCGAGGATCAACCCTAAACCCTAAACCCTGAACCCTAAACCCCACAAAGCCACCTAAAACCCCGAAACCCCCTAAAACCCCCTAAACCCCCTAAACCCCCAAACACCCCTAAACCCACAAACCCCCTCAATCCCTAGCGGCCTCACACTCAAGGTTTGGAGCCTTGGCAAGGATGTCTCGACCAAGGCTTGGGCCAGTGCAAGGGGGCAGGAGGGACTTAGGTTAGGCCCCACCCACTGATGGCAATGCTTGGTTTAGGGTCTAGGGTTTGGGGTGACATTAATGGTATAACAGAATATTCATGATTCAAATGATGGACCTTATATCTTGACGATAAACAAACAATATATGGGCCATGGTGATAGCAATAGTAGCAACAGTGACGATAACCATGCACGTGCTTTCGGATGGCATATCATATACAGGGCCATGGTTTGTCCTAAACGCCAAACCCAAACTGTAAACCCCAAACCCTAGACCTAAAACCGTGTTGCTTCCAGGCCAAACCTAAACTCTAAACCCCAAACCCTAGACCCTAAAACCGTGTTGCTTCCAGGATTCAGCTGCAACGATCTTAAGTAACAGCGAGCAGCGCTTTCGCCATGATGGCAGGTGGATGCCACCTGGCCAATTGCATAAGACTTGTTTGAGGGTTTAGGTTTTTGGGGTTTTGGGTCTAGGCTTTAGCGGTTTTAGGGTCTAGGCTTGAGGGTTTTGGGGTTTAGGGTTTTGGGGTTTAGAGTTTAGGATTTAGGAGCAAGGGTGCCCTTATCAATAGGGGGTACAGGGGAACCTGGAATTGTTGGGCTGCCAGACCGGTTCGGGATCAGGCTTTCATTGTTTTTTTTAGTATCATGTGTAGTCTTATGATTCTCTTTCGTGATTTTAGTACTTGTGTTACTACTATGAAGACGACGACTACTACTATTACTACTATTACTACTATTACTACTACTACTGCTGCTGCTGCTACTACTACTACTACAACAACTACTACTACTATTGCTACTACTAATCGGAATACATAATGTGACTAGTACTAGTACTAGTGCGATGACGACGAGGAGGACGAGCCAGGGTTCATTACGAGTCGAAAAGAGCTTCCATCGTTTTTGCTTGGTCCTAGAACAACAGCTTTCAAGCTAGTCGGCTCATCGTGTTGATTGCAAAACCACATTATGAACAGATAGCTTCCCATAGGTTTTATAACAGGTGTTAGTACGGACAACACTAGTTTTTTGCGAAATATGCTTGCCTACAGTCACGTAGGGCCAGGCTCCAGCATGTCAGATTGCACACCTTTGGGTAGCTGAGGCATCGGCACCAGCTCCTGTTTGACAATGATGGAGGGAGGCGAGCCAACACAAACTCTTCCTGACCCTAACCATAGCCGCCATAGCCGTAGTTCCGTTTCGGGGGAAATCTGCAACTCGTTGCTTGCGCATCCCGCGAGGATGCCGGTCCAGCGAAATCTCCGATGTTACTTTGATCGATGGCGAGACTTTCCGGCGGAGGCGGCATACCCAAAAGCCCGGGCAGCCAATTCTAAGAGGATCGGGTATTCGTGGATTTGCTTTCCTCGTTTGGGTAACGCCTGCTATGAGTCTACTGCAGAAGGGGCATGCCTGTATTCTTATCCAATCATGACAGGAAATGTTAAGCAGTGCGGCATGATGCTCCTGCTTGAAGCAGCTGCAGCTGCCACATTGTCTGTTTAGGCCATCGCATTTGTTCCTCTGAAGGCCAACCCAAAACCAGATGATGTTCTTCCAGAGGACTCCGAGCATGGGTTCAGTCTGTGGGTGTGAGCGCACGCAAGTTCAAAGTGTTTGTCCTTCTTGTGTTGAAGAAGCGCCAAGGGTCACAGTAGCTGAAATTATGTTAGTACTTCACACTAGTATTTGTAGTATTAGCAGCGCTTGGCGGCATTGATAATGGTGATGGTGGCGTGGCGGTAGCAATAGCAATAGCAGTATTACCATTCTAGTGCTGCTACTGTTGTTGCTGCTAGGTCAGTACTTCTGCATTTACTGCTGCTGGTGTTGCTGCTGTTTTTTGCTACTCTGATAGTGCTTCCGCCACTGGCACCGTCGCTTCTGTGGTTGTGCAGCACCCGCTGCACCGCACCGCCGCAGCACCACACGGCCGCACCACCACGACCATCGCTACCATCGCCACCGGCACAATGGCCGCGATTGCCACCGCAGCAATAGCTGCAGCCAAGCCACTGCCGCCGCCGCCACTGCCGCCGACGACGCCACTTCCGCCTCGACCGCCGCACTTTGTCTTATCATGACTCAACTGCCTTTTCAGTGAGCGTGGTAGTGCTCTTGGATCTGCGATTATAGACAAAATGCTCGTTCTCATTGTTCAGCTTCTCAGGATGCCAGCCGCGGGGCCTTCACCTTCATGACTGAGTCATCGAGGGGGAAGCGCAGGGGCCACTGGTCTTGCATAAAACGAAAGTTTTTTTGGGTATGTATGAGTCACCTAAGAGAGGAGCAGTAGTAGGACTAGTGTTGCAGCAGACGCTTGAAGAAATGGCCCTAGTAGTACTCGCCGAAGGAGACTCGAAGAGATTACTGTCATTCCAAAATGCTTACTACTAATGCCACGTATAAATTGAATCACGAAGTTCAATTCACCCGCTGAACGGTGGCAAGCATCTCTATAATCCCGTATTGTCCCTACACCCTAAACACCTAAACCCTAAACCATAACCTTGCTGGATGCTAATGGGGAATGGAGGAAGGGATCCTTGTAGAAGTCTGTATATGAGCTGTCAAAAAGCTTTGGAGGTGTTAGAGAAAGGATAATATTAGGGGACTATTAGGGTTTAGGGTTTAGGGTTGCTCATATAGTCCCCAATGGCATAGTACCTTGCATTTTCTTTTGCATTCCTTCCCCCGCCCTAACCTTGAACCCTATACCGTAAACACTTAACACTAAACCCTACAAGTAAACTGCCCTAACCTTGAACCTTAAACCTGCAGGCAAGCTCAAGAACTCGCCGGATGCGGGTAGTTTCTGGATTGTTGTCGAGGAACATTTTCATTTTCCATTTCTTGTATACTGAACCCAATAAGTAGTCCCCTTAAGTAGATAGAATATGGGGTTTAGGGTATAGTTCCCCCCAAGTGGAAAGAATATGGGTATAGGGGGATCTTGTTATAATCTACCCAAAGCCATATTCTATCTACATAAGGGGGACTATATCTTAACAATGGCAGTGGTCAATAGTACGTCAGCCGCACCTGGGGAGTTATAAGTTACAAGGGGTTATACGCCCGCTAAGCTAGGTTAACGTTAGTCGTTGCCCTAATCATATGAGCTAATGTCAATACTAGCCTTAGCAAGGGACCATTAAGGGTGGACGTAGGGTCCCTGTTGTCGTTTAGTCCAGTCCCCAATATAGTCCTAATCAAGGACCCACGTACACTAAATTATCTCGGAAATGTGTACTGTAGCTCATATGTTGGCGTATAGCTACCGATGGACCTCCAAGTATTCAAGCCCTAAATCCTAAACCCTCCAAGTATTCAAGGTTTGAGGGTGGATGTCTGGAGCCTTTCGGAGAAGCCGTCCAAGCAGAAGGTACCTCAGCCAATACGACTTCCCTTGTAAGACTCTCGGCGATTGGGATAATATGGGGTGATATAGGTATCTAGGGATGACATAGGTAATGATGGAGAATCAGATGGCAAATAAAATGGAACATGAAATTGAAACTGTTATTTGCTATCATTTGCAAACTACATGGGGGCCATTGTTGGATGCACTTACACTAGACACATCAGTGTTTGAGGAGGTTGTCAGATTTTGGCATGTAGGTTTAGGGTTTAGGGTAATGCTGAAGGTAATGTTGACACACATCCCCAACATTCCGCAATACTCCGCATCTTTTGTGGTGTAGCTGTAGCTTCTTCTTGTCGTGCAAGGGTGCATATTGGCGTGATTGCTACCGTCCTACCTACAATGCTTCTCACAATTGTGATAGTGATGACCACATAGTTTCCGTTGGACGTGCAGTGATTGGTCACGCACGCAGTCGACGAAGGTATTCTTGCAGTGTCTCTACTTGTGGGCAGGCGCAAAGCCACGGAAACAGTCACGAATCCCCTTTCCGCCTTACGGTATTTAAGATATCACCGCCACTACTTGAGCTATAGTCTAAACTCCTAGTATCCCCCTTAATAGCCCTATGGTAGTCCCTATATAATCCCTTATAGAACTCCCTTTGAGGAGTTAAGATTATGGTTCATTTAGGGACATCTATGAGAGACCGTTGGGCCTTAATGAGGTGGTAGGGCGTCCAGCAACTCTTCCCATGACGGAGTGGTGCTGTGGTGCTGCTGCAAAGGGCCCCCCCCTAAACCCTAAACCCTAAACAATAAACCCTGAACCCTAAACAGTAAGCCCTGAACCCGAAACCCGAACCCTAAACCCTAAACACTACACCACATCACTGCCTTTTTTGCACTGTGCTTCGGTCATTCGAGCCTCAAAAGCATGTGGGTAGCAGTTTATCCCTAATCCATTCCCCTAACAAGAAACCCTCCCCACCCCCTAATGGGTTTAGGGCTTGGGGATGTTTGGGGTTTAGGCCCCCCACCCCCCCTAATTTTAGATACTCCCAAAATTTTCTGGTATACCACAATGGGCAGTATTTAATATTGGGGGGTTTCAATATTAGGGGGAGGGGATTGCGCCCTCGACCCTCCACCATGCGGGGCACGATTCCCAATGGAGAGTAAGATTACATAATCCTTTGCGGTATGCTGTTTGATGGGTTTAGGGGTTTAGGGTTTAAGGTGTTTGATGAGAATACTACATTACCTAGTTCAACCCAAACCCCTAAACCAACTAACAAAGCGCGACTCACGTGTGCAGGTGCCAAGGGTGGAAGAAACATTCCGGAGCTGCGATGCCTTGCTGCACTTTTAGATTATCCTACTGGGTTTCCTTTTGGCAGCTTTTTGGTCTAGGGCTCATACAGTTTTTAGGCGTTGTATTCAGGGTTATCAAGGGGTTTTAGGTCGATATGCGCTTCCAGCGGCTTTGGGGGGTTTGAAAGAGATTTCCGGGGCTTCCTTTTCAGGATTCTACCGAGGAGATAACTTGGAGAAGTTCCCAGATTCCTCTTCTGGCTCTGACGGGTTTAGTGTTTAGGGATTAGGGTTTAGGGTTTAGGGATTAGGGTTTAGGGATTAGGATTAGGGTTTCGGGATTAGGATTAGGGATTAAGGATTAGGGATTAGGGCAATCCTTGATCACCAAAACAGGCATTCTAGCGCCTTGATGTGAAGATGGCGTTCAGGCGCATACTCCTCTCCCCCTAATATTACTTACTTAGCCAATAGAAGAACTTTAAACTTTTTGGGCTTCCTTTTTGGGTCTCTAAAATAAAGTTAAAACTTTTCTTAGCCCTGTTTATTGGGGACGAGAGTAATATAAAACCCATACTATAACATACCACAATGGGGAGTATTTAATATTAGGGGGGTGGGCGTGTTTAATGTGAGGGGGAGAAGATTAATCATTATCCCAGTTGTCTTGCTTTGCGAATGTTGCTAACCCCCTCCCCTTAAATTGGACAATCACTAAAAAATGGATGTCCCCAGAATAAATTATGGTACGCTGCAAATATTTCTGAGGGTTGACCTTCAATTAATCCTAAACCCCCGGGGAGGGGATTATATTGCTCAGCAAAGGCAGTTGGTTTGAGAACTTCCAGCTTTTCAGATCAGGAACTGGGAGTTTCTCAGGGTTGGAGTTCAGGGGTTTAGGGTTTTACGGGTTTAGGGTTTTAGGGTTTTAGGGTTTAGGGTTCAGGGTTTCAAAGTCAGGGTTCGGGGTTGAGGGCTTATGATTTCTCCCAGCCCAGATCATGTGTAAGGTTCTGATTACAGGCTCCTGATACGGGCACCTGGCTGTTTGGTGGGTCCCTTAGTGTGGCTTGTCGGGTTTTAATAAGGTATATGATAGGTAGGTATACAAGGGTCCCAAGATTCCCTAAACCCTAAACCCTGGACCCTAAACCGTAAACCCAAAACCAAAACGCCTAACCCTTAAACAAGCTCAGAGGCCCATACTAGGGGCTCATGCCTTGAACCTTAGACCACAGTCGCCCAAGCCTAAACCCGAAAACCCTACAGTGAACCTCATCCCTATCAACATCTCCATATCTCTATATCCCCCCTATATCCCAACTCAGGAAGGTGACCCTGGCATGAGCAAAGCGTTGAAGGAGAAACGGCGATCAAAATGGTTGTCTAACCATCACGTGGTGTCCCGGTCTCAGCTTTGAATCAGTTGGGCTTGGGGATGTAGAGTTTAGAGAATAACCCTAACCACCTAAACCTTACATCCTAAACCCAGCCCTACCTCCACCTGGAGGTTTAGGGGTTTAGGGCCCCGGTCAGGATTTCATACAGGAAAGTAGGAAGGTGTTCTATGAGGAACACTTGGGACTGGTACAGGAGGTCTAATTACGTGCAGGTCCATGACATGTGACTATACTTGTAACCAAGGCCATAAGTGCAGTTACAAATTAGGTTAAAATTATCCACGGACCTCCAAGAATGATGAACACCCCCCCGTTCCTGCGGTGCTATGGTCTGGGTTTTGTGGGGTGATAGAGGGATCATGGCTTTTCGATAGAAAGCTTATGAAAGTTTAAAGAGTTCTCTGCATGGTGTTTAGAGGGCTTATAGTGGTTGCGGACAAGTTTGTTAGGGTGTTATTCTTATGTCACCTGTGGTCCACAGCAGGTCCGGTTTTGCAGAGGTGTTGCGGAGAATTCAGAGTTCGTGGGGTGTGTCTACTGTCTGGTACCTTTCATCCAACAGAATTGTATTGGAAGCCAGTTGTTGGGGGGTCACATGACGCTCACACTGAAAATCCCGATTTCGCTTGAGACCCTTGGGTGTGGCCCGCGTTGCACGAAGAGCACCTTTGTGTCTTGGGAGGAGCCAAAAGTACGGCTGCCAAGCCGCATTCCAGGTTTCGCGTAAACGTTCGAAAGTGATGATTTCTTTGGAGCCCTGTGTGGTACGACAGGGCTTTTGTTAGTGTGGGAATCAGAGATGCTGCTGCTGCTGCTGCTGCTGCTGCTATGTAGTTTGGCTGCTATGTAGTTTGGCCTCCCCAGGGGGTAACCAGAGCATCCATGCCCATATCAAATGAATGTCATCCCGAGAGCACATTGTTTCCAGAGACGAACGGAGCATACGGCAATGCAGAGGTCGCGAAAGCAGCCACAGCTCAGGCGATTTTCTCAGCACTGCCAAGGACAGATCTGGGCTTGTTACTAGGATTATAGTCCCCCTTAAGTAGATAGAATATGGCTTTGGGTGTAGTATACTAAGATCCCCATATATCCCATATTCTATCTACTTAAGGGGGACTATAGTATTATCCTTACAACTAGTGGTATTGTCACTCATCCTTATCATTGCTTTCCTTCTTGATGTTATCATAAAAACCACAAGACAAAGCGGCAGCACAGTGCCAGCGTGATGTACTGGAATTATTCGCCTATTTTTGCGAGCGCGCCATGTACTCATGATATCCCTAAACCTTAAACAAAAAACCTTAACCCCTGAACCGCGCGTGCCGCCGTTTGAAGCACTATCGCATGCCCCTTCAGGAATGTTTAAAATTGGGGTGGGGGGGGTGTGGGGGGTTTTTAGTAAATGTTAGATAGAGGAGATTGTTTGGGAGAGGACGTCAAACCATCATGTGATGGGTTAGTCTCAGCTGCGCACCGCAAAAATATATACTTGGGCATAGGCCCCCACCCAGAAAGACGGTTATAGATGGAGCTCTGAGGAACCCTAGTGACCCTAGTGTAAGCACCAACAATCTTCATGGTCTCTATCAGTCGGTGGGGAGTTATCATAAACGCAAAGTCGATAAGTAGGATGATGCAATAGACCCTGTGTCTGTGCTCTGCTCAGGTTCGATGCTCCTGATGAGCCTGCCGCAAAGGAGGGAGGCCGGATAGCCAAAACCCTAAGCCCGTAAGCCTGAAGCGCAGACGTCGGCAGTCGCCAGGGCCAAGCCATGGCAAAGCCATGGGATGGCCCGCTGGATGTGCTGCGTGCACATGTAAAACAATTTGCTCCCCTTGTAGAGGATGGTAGTCTGCGGCAGACCCTTTTCAGGTTCGAAGTTAGTGTGCTGGAGTGTTACTCCGGTTGCTTCGATGACAAGTGATTGCACAACCAATACGTCCAGCCTAAAGGTGCCCAAGGGAAACCTGAAATGAACCATAATCTAAAGTCCTTAGAGGGGTTATATAGGGGTTATATTGGGGACTATTATTGGGGCTATTAAGGGGGACACTAGGAGTTGAGCTCAAATGCTTCTGTTGGCTCCGCGCTTCCCTGCTGGCTCAGACACGACGAAGAATCGGAGTGCCGTTGAGAAATCGCCGCCGGCTCCCTTTTCACTCCATTTTGCCCAGGGCCCACAGGCCAAACCCAAGCTGTGCTCAACACAAGCTGCTCTGTGCCATCTTTTGTGATTGGAGCCATGGCAGCAGCTTTCACATGTGGTGCTGCGGGCAACTCAGAGCAGTCCTTGCACCATCTTGCGCCAATGGGTGTTGAGTGGCAGTCTCAGCATCTGCTTAGGCCCCAGTGCTCCCGAAGCGTATCCTCAATAGCGAGTTGGAGGCCTGCGCAGTGCAGTACATGATACTTTCACGGTGCTCGGTCGTCTGCAGCGCCGAACCACGACGGTCTTAGACGAGATTACCCTGCCCTGCCATAGCCGTTTGCCGTTTGCCTATCTCAAACATCGCCACTTTGTAGCTTGGAGCACGGGCCCAGACCTCATTGCTAAAAGAGCTCCAGCAAGCTTACAGACTACAAGCTTTGCGGTTGGCCGGGCTGCTTGACGATGCTCCCATGTTTTGAAGCGACTGGCAGACTTTCCTCAGGCACGTGGAGTGTGCAAGATGCTTTTGGTAGATTGCAAGGTATTCTTGGTTGAGCCATGTAAGCATGACAGCTACCTGTGCTTGCACATGCGCACATTTCTGTATGCAATGCAGTGCATGGGGCTCTCTCATTAGTTCATGTTTAACCTGTATTTCTATGACAACATTCAGAGTCCATTGAGCTGCGTGTGAATTGGACCTCTTGGAATGCAAAGTTCAGCAGATGGAGTTCGAATGGCGTTCCATGTAAGTTCACGCGGGCACGCACATTCCGATGCGAGAGGGCTCAATACAACTGGGAGGACGCCAGGAATTGGAAACAACTTTTAAATACCGTCCCCAGTAACAAACCCCCACGCCCGGCAACACCAAACATTCTATCGTAGATACATGCATTTTATTGCTATCGTAATTGGGGGGTTATTATTGGGGGCATTGGCTATTGGTAGATGGAGGTGGGTACCCGGTTGCAGGTTATTCAAATTCAGCTAGGGTTTTACATTAGGAGGACCCCACCCTGTAATAGTGGTATAATAGGAATATAAGAGGACCCTAATATAATCCCTATTATCCCTTATAGTCACTAGGACTGGGTGGGGGGGTCCACCTAAGTTGTACATGTTAAAAATACATGCGACTTCGCTCCGACCTTAGACCCTTCACCCTTTGGGATTCCTTTATACTCTTATCATAGGTACCTAAAAGTGAACCCGTAGTAGGGGTCCTAAGTGCCACGTGGTAAACAAACTGAAGCGATTAGAAGGTCCATGCACCCTGGTCATAGATGGATGGGCGGATGGACGAATGGATGAGTAGATAGGTAGATGTGTACGTACCTGCAGATACACAACCTGCACATATGCGTGTATTTATATATATATATACACATACACATACATATTCGTCTGTAATTACGCGTGCATACATACGTGTACACAGCCAGCTATGTCTGCGCATATTAACCCTAAACCCTAGACCCTAAATCCTACTTCCTAAACCCTAAACCGCTATCCCACCTGCTGTCGCTGCTGCGGAGGTCTCTGCAGTGCTTGCGGCCGAGCTTGCTCGTCAGTGCCAGAATGTGCTGAGCTCTCGAGCTGCATGTGAGCTGTAGTCTAATCTCCTTAAACGGGGTTGTATAAGGGATTATATAGGGGCCTACTATAGGGGATATTAAGCGGGATACTGGAGTTTAGACAATGGCTCACGTAGAGTTTAGGGTTTAGACTCATAGCCCCAAGGCAGGGGTCCCCTACAGACCTTAAGGTTGTGTGAGGGCTATGTAGGGAGATTATGGGGTCCCAGGTACGGAGTATGCAGGAAACGGTTTCAGAACCCTAGTAGGAAGTGTGCTGGTGAGAGTCAGGCTGCAACTCTATATGGATTATACAGGGTTATAGGTATTATATAGGGTTCAGGCTTACTACCCCAATAATGGAGAATCAAATGGAAAAGGAATTGGAGCATGAAATGGAAACTGGGGTTACATGGTAGTTTCCCGGAATAGGGGGACCCCAATATAGACCCCAAAATAGTATAATCCTTATTATTGGGACCCCCCCAAAGAAGGTACCCCTAATTTTGGGTAGTAGCAGAAACAACTCCGAGCACTGCCTTGCAATTGGAATGGAACGCAGCTCGAGTGAGCTCTGAGCATGGCGGGCACTTGAATCAAATGGAAAAGAACATGGAACATGAAATGGAAACTGGGGGAATATAGGGATTTGAGGAGCTAAATTTGAATTACTATGTTCGGGAAACCATATTCATTACTGTATATGCCCATTATGGCAACTTACGTAACTTAAGTGTCTTCAGTAAAGCAGGGCCAGCAGGACACCTTTCTCATGCAAGCTCTGTGGCTGTTTTCTTAAGCCCTAAGCCGCAAATGCGAGTTACCCAAAATTAGGGGTACCAGTTTGGGGGTCCTCATAGTAAGGACTATAGTGTTTTGGAGTCTATATTGGGGTCCCCCTTTCGTAGGGACACTACCAAATCTTAAACCCTAAGCCTGTTTGCTGAGGGCATGCTGCCAGCCCTTGGTAAACGTGTGCAACAGACCCTTGGGGTGCTTTGTCATGGCTGCCAGGGGCTGAGTTTTTGAGGAAATGGGCTATAGTCTAAAGTCCTTAAAGAGGGTTATATATAGGGGATTATACAGGGGAGCTCTATAGGGGTTATTAAGGGGGATACTAGGAGTTTAGACTACAGCTCAAATGGGAAAGTTGACGGCATGGAGCATTGCGTGCAGGCCTTTAGCACCAATCTTCCAGCCGCTGTTTTGGACTCTCACCTGCAATGGAGGGACCGGCGAGAAGTTCCGGCAAAAACCCTAAACCCTGAACCCTAAACCCTAACCCTAAACCCTATTTACGCCTTACATTGGGCCAGAGCCCTTCGGCAAGCTAAGGCATACCACAGCTCCACAGACAGCCAAGTACGCAACTGTACCTCCGCTCCTGCGACTTGGTGATCTTATAGTCCCGCTTAAGTAGATAGACTATGGCTTTGGGTATATTGTAATAAGATCCCCATGTACCCCATATTCTATCTACTTCAGGAGGACAATAGGTTCAGAATTAAGGGCGTAGTGGACATGGACCAGCGCTCTCACACAGGCTGGCGCGGTGATAGGAGTGTCTTGCAAGGTGCCAGCTGGATAGTGTTTCCTTTGGGGATATTTGAGTTAACAATACAGGGTTTAGGGTTTGGGGTTAAGGCAGAGTAAGATTAGGACCTCTGTTTTGGCATGGTCTTTGATAAGAAGAATACAATCTTTCATGTACCCTAAACCCTAAAACCCAACTTGGTTCAACTAAGAAGCAGGCAGTCTTAAATGGCTCAACACAAGCAAAGACCCCTCAGCTGACATCTGATAGAGCCGAACCATCGCTCCGCTACTTAGAGGCTAACGGGATTAAGTTCTCATGCTAGAGGCTAATTACATACTATATATGAGCCACAGTCGAAACTCCTAGTATTCCCCTGAGTAACCCCTACAATACTCCCCTACATAATCCCTAGATGACCCCCTGCAAGGAGTTTAAGTAGCTTGGTTAAATTGGGTTTCTAGCGGTGCTATACAGGGATTCTTGGCTTAGGGAATTAGAAAGTATGTCATGTGGCAGAAATTCAGAAGCAGCGGTATAAGCCACAATTTTTAGGCCGTATAGCCCCATAAAACCCTACACCCTAAACTACCCAAAACCCTATTGTTGCCACAGCCATGGGTCACCAAGCCTCGACACGAACTTTGAAGTACTCCTCATTACGCCCTCGTCCCTACATCAGGGGCGCGGTTTAGGGTTTAGGGTTTGGGTTTAGTTAGGGTTTCGAGCATGTTTTTGAAATTTTGTTACCCTTGATTCCTAGGTAATCCGTGTAAAGGCATAAAACCTGATTGTTTGTAGGGCCTCCAAACTTAGATATATAGTTCCCTCTATTTCCCTATAACTCCTTGAGAGCGACTCAAGGTTTCCATTTCATTCTCCATGTTGTTTTCAATTTGATTCCCTATTGTCCAAGGTCATCTGGTAGCTTCCGTAAGTAATCCTTGTTTTGAGGCCTCCCCAAGAAGGCAGAAACCCTAAACACTATAAACCACTATATACTCCCAGCTTCCATGGCATTTTCCATTTGATTTCCGTGCATTTGGGTATTTAGACCCTAAACCCAAAACCTCAAACCCAGATCCCCTCAAGGCTTAGGCCGCCCACCTACGATGGTGGGCGGCGCCTATGCCCCCTGGATCCTTTAGCCAGGCTGACCTAGCTGGTTCTGCCTCAGCACAGCCACGGGTACGGTAGCATCCACGACACGCCCGGTACCGGGCCCCGTTCTCCATCATGGGACCAGAACTGGTCCCCTTATAAGGTGATTGTTTCTGATGCAAAAACCCTTCGTGCACCAGGGCCCCTCCTAGGGTGCTGTGCAGGCTCTCCTCTGCGAGCGAATGTCGGGACCAGGGGGCCTGAGAGCCTGGAGGAGGGGGACAGCGGCTCAAAATTTTCCAGCCCCAAAAACAGCCCAAAACAGGAGTTACTCCAATCTCACAGCAAACATCCCTCCCGGCTCTTGGCTATAGAAATGCTTGACAGCCTAACATCAAAATGAAAAGGTGTTGTTGGCAAAGATGGACCTAACTGCCAGGGGCCTCCGGCCTCCAAGTTCCCTTCCAGCCCCTCCTTCCAAGGCTTCCTTCCAGGCTTCCCAGAATTCCAGGGCCTCCTAGACCTTCCAAGGCCTCTCAAATCTCATAGCAGACATTTCTCCCAGCTCTTGGTCCTAGAAATGTTGAAAGACAGCCTAGCATCGAAATGAAGAGGTGTTGTTGGCCAACATAGACCTAACTGAGTTTAGGTCCTAAACCCTAAAAGGAATAGGTTTGCGTGGTTGGGCTGCCTCAGACGGCGTGGGGTGGGTGATTCTGTTGGATTGCCTTCTACAGTCAGGCCATGGCAGCACCTCGCATGCAGCCATGCACTTGAAGGATCATTGACACCTAATCATCACATCCTGCACGGCAACATCACAGCAAACTCTGAACCCTAAACCCTGAACCTTAAACCCTAAACCCTAAACCTTAAACCCAAAACCCTGAACCCTAAACCTTAAACCCAAAACCCTGAGCCCTAAACCCTAAACCCTGAACCCTAAACCCTGTGTTTGCACCGGCTCCCAGGTATCAAGCTTCTGCAATGGCGCCATAGTGCTTGGTTTGACTGCTCCCTAATTGGAGGGTTTCAGGGTCTTTGAGTTCTTGGGGTTTTAGGGTGTTTAGGGTTTGAGGGTTTCAGTGTCAGTGTCTTATAGTCTTAGGGTTCTAGGCTTTTGGGTTTAGGGTTTTATGGTTGGAGAGAGGCTTTCAGATTTCAGAATCCAATGTGCGCATCCTTTTCAACTACCTATGCTGAGTGGACGATCTGAGGACCAACTGTGCGTTCGCCTTTTACATGCAGTGGAGGCTTGTGGCGGCTCTGCGATCTGCAGATGAAGGTGGAGCAAGGGCAATGCTCCAGGAGGCAATTTGAATGAATCCTAAACCCTAAACCTTAAAGGCTGCATGCAAGGGCACACCTGAGCTTCGGTTGTCACAACCCAGTGTTGTAGCCAGGTCATTTCATATAGTCTCTTATACTTCTCCTTGTCAATCACATGGGTTTTTCGTAATATGCCCACCTAGCCTTGATCCCTAAATCGCTCTTTTTTCGCAGTGTCCAGTCCATTTCGGATGTTCTTTTCCATTTGAGCTCTAGTCTTACTCCTAAAAGGGGGTTTTTCTTGAGAGTATATAGGGGAGTATTATAGGGCTTAGTAAGGGGGATACTAGGAGTTTAGACTATCACCCCTAAATCCCCTATATAATCCCAGCTTCGATTTCATTATCCATTCTATTTTCCATCTGACCTTCCATTATAGCGCATTTGAATCCTCCACTAAACCCTAAACTCTAAACCCTAAACCCTAAACCCTCACTAGAGCCGAGGCTAGCACTATCGTCTTGTACGACGTCGTCTTCTGCATTTACGTGCTCCTCTTTGCTGCAGGGGTCATCTTCTGCTTCTTTGGTATTGGGCATCTTGGCCTAGAGGTTTAATACTATTATTTGGTTTAGGGTTTAGGGTTCAGGGTTTAGGCAAAAGGGTTTAGGGTTTTGGTACTGCTATTACTACGATGACTACTACTATGATTACTACTATTACTATTATTTAAGGCTTTAGGGGTTTCGGGTTCTAGTTGGAAGCCTATGGCAAGAAGGGTTTGGAGTCAGGAAAGGGCTTCGAGCAAGCAGCTAAGGTGGTGGCAGACATGTGGCTCTGTTGCGGTTGAGGAGTTACTGCAGTAAGGAAACCCTGTGAGTTGCTATATATCTACATGTAGTCCCCTTTAAGTAGATGGAATATGCGGTATATGGGGGGTCTTATTATAGTATACCTACCCAAAGCCAGATTCTATCTACTTAAGGGGTATTATATCCACAGTATGGTAACTTAGTTTAAGCTCCTTAGTAGCAAGCCAGGTGGTGTGGATTCATGGAGTCCCTTCTGGTCTGCATTCCTCCTGCTTATGTTCGCGCTTTGGAGTGGCGTTTTCAGCTGCTGCTGGGGAATCTGGGCTTGTTTTGTACTGTAACAGGTTTAGGGTTTAGGGTTTAGGGCACTTAGCTAGGACCTTAGGCCCTCTTTTGGGGTTCCCCTGTATTCCTATTTCAGGTACCTAAAGGTTAACTTCTAGTAGGAGTGTAGGAGTGCTAAGTTAAGGTGCATAACGGGTCTAGGCTCAAAAAGGCATCCTGGGCAGCCATCATCTCCACTAAATGAAGAATCTCCACGGATTTGCCCCCCTAACACTCCCAATCTTACCTTTGGTTAGCTAGGAATGAAGGATCATTGTAGTAGTCCCTATGTAACCCAATATAGTAGTTTCCATTTTCTCCTCCATTTTTTCTGAACCCTAAACCCTCAACCGCTAAATCCTAAATCCTAAATCCCCTAAATCCTAAACCCTAAACCCCTAATCTCGTCTCTTAGGCCTTAGTTTGGGCTGCTGGGGCGCCTTGGAGGGGCTCGGCGTCTCATCCTCCGTGGCTCGCCTCTTCTTTGGCGCCGCGAGCGACGCGTCCGGCTCCGGGCCCCAGGCTCCTGGGTAGGGTTTCGGGTTTAGGGTTTAGGGCTTTAACATAACTTCATCGGGATTTATGGGCAGTTTTGAGGGATTTCCCGGGATTTCTAAAGGTCTTTAAGGATTTGTAGGGGTTTATGTGGTTTGACAGGGTTATCTGGGGCGCTTTAGGGTTGTAAAGGAATCTATATATATATATATATAGGATTGTGTAGTGCTACATAGGATTACATAAGCTAGTGGGGACCCTGCTATATTTTTTGGCAGATCATTAAAGGGGACTGTAGGGACCTATAGGGTTTGAGGTTTGAGGATGGAGTTTTCTTGCTTGACTGCAAGTGTTGCAGTTTTTAACATGTTTTGGTTCCTCCATTCATGTCATCTCAATGGAGTTTCAGGTAAACTTTCATTACTTGTTTTGGTTCCCGTAAACCCTAAACCCCAAACCCTAAACCCCAAACCCTAGACCCTACACCCTAAGACTCAGAGTAAACTTTTAGTGGGACATTTTTGGGCAAGCAAGGCTCCGCTACCTCGCGTGTCTGTGCGCGAAGTGCTTCCTGGCTGCAGATTCGGGTTTAGGGTTTATGGCTTGAGTTTAGGGATTACCTAGGGGTTTAGGGTTTGGGTTTAGGGATTAGGGGTTTGGGTTTGAGAACATGAGCTGATGCGCCTATGATATAGCCTTTGCGTGATCTTGATCTTCAATCACCATTGGCATGCACACATACATGTTTATGTCTACAGATGCCGCTGACATACGGATGATATGACATACAGATGCACGCAAATTGCGAGCACACGTCTCTTGCATAGGGGTTGAAGCCCTTGTCCGAGAATGTCTTAATGGCAGCGACGGAGCTACCAATGCCAGCAAAGTAGCTTTGTTATCGTTACGCCCTTTTGGAATACTGCAATGCTAATAACAATAGTACTTGTGAACGCTATCGCGCAGTCACCTCGGCTGTTGCTCCTATCCTCGTGGAGCTCATAGAATGGGTGGGAAAAAGGGCGGGAGTGGGAGACCGGGGGGGAGCATAGGGTTTAGGGGCGTGGGGTGGAGGGGGGATGGGTTTAGGGTTTAGGGTTTAGGGTTGCCAAGCTT
>CAJNIZ010046695.1:304-24053 GCA_905231905.1 Symbiodinium pilosum
TGTGTTGTATCAAGCAGAAGCAAGCCAAAAGCCTAAGTCATTTGGCTCTATAAATGATGTGTATATATATATATGCTTATGTTCACAAAGATGGCACATGAAGCATGCATGAAGCTAAAACAGTTTAGGCGTAGATCCTGGGGGGGGGCTACCATATATATATATATACATATTTATTTACCCCCTATAATGGAGAATCAAATGGAAAAGAAAATGGAAAATAAAATGGAAACTGGGGGGAATATAGGGACTATGCGTAGATAGTCCGCCGTTATGGTACTTATAGATTCACTGCCCCATCTCTCTGAAGCACCAGGAAGTTCAGGAGGGGCTGATAGCTCGGTACAAGTCCATAAGCTGACTGGTCCCTGAAGTCAAGATACAATGATTTGGGATATATATCTTAGGAGCACCCCCCACCCTGTAATAGTGGTACAATAAGAATATCAGAGGACCCTAATACAATCCCTATTATCCCTTATAGTCACTATTACTAGGTGGGGGGTCCACCTAAGATGTATATTGCGATAGTTGCGTCAATCTCAGATTCCTGGCGCATGCAGGGCTGAGATCAGCGGATGGGCTTCTTTGCGGTTGCTACGCGGCAAAGGCTACTCTAGCACGTAGCATTGTTGATACGCGGAATCCGGCACGACCCTACGCGCCCAAAACCCCTTGGATTTGAAGGAATTCGGTACACAAGGTCATGAGGATTTGTAGCATCAGTACATCTCTATATTGTCCTGTAGAACCTTGGTGGCAATGAAGCCTTCAGTAGTAGTTCCCATGTTCTTTCCCATTCCTGTATGCCCCTACGTGAGCTATAGTCTAAACTCCTAGTATCCCCCTTTTTAAGCCCTATAGTGGCCCCCTATATAATCCCCTATATATCCCCCTTTAAGGAGTTTAGACTATAGCTCATGTAGCCCTGATAACTGTAGCGTGCTTCCCCTGGTGCTTCCCTCAGGGCCTACAAGCTGCAATGGCATTGGATCCAGCTCCCTCGCCGGAACCTTAGCAGTCCCTGTCCTTCAAGAAGTTTGAAATATAGGATCTGGTGGTCAGGCTTTAGGGATCTGGGGATAGGAGGTTAGGGAATAGGGTTTAGGGCTAAAGGGTGGGGAATCAAATTTTGGCTTCGGGGTCCCTCTGACCGAGATTTGACCTCGTCACAGAAATGGTTACCCAGATGCTGGGAACGACCTGTATGTGGAAGTGCACAAATTCTATTCTGAGCTGTGCTGCAGCTTACAGTGTCAAGAAGGGTCTTCTGTAATGTTGCCTACTTAGGATATTGAGGCAAGTATTCCTCATGATGGTAAGGAACTGAGCCACTCTGAGACCAATAAACTTACCAACATAACCCTTACAGCAGTCCCTGTAACCGTAACTGTCCTTCAGGGGCTCTTACTAAGGGGATACAATAACCCCTAATACCCGTAGTGGTAACTGTTTCTGCAAGCGGGAATGACCCAGCATGTAATCTTCGTCCCTACGAACCACCAAGAAGAAAACCTTCAGTGTCCTGAACCTACCCTAAAAGCCTAATTAATGGATGTATGGCGCAATATAGGGGTTGTATTGGGTTATACTGGGATAATGGAAAACAAAATGGAAACTCCTATTTGGTGTTTCTCGGGTTTTATGAACTCCCACAGAATCCCAGTTTCCACGCGTTCTGTTTTTTTCTCCATTCCTGAAGGAAGTATCTCCTAAACCCCCCCAGTATCTGCTAGACCCTAAACCCGTTACACACCCGAGACCCTAAACCCCCCCTCAGTATCCCCTTACACCCTTTGCAACCCTTTGGAGGCATTGCTTTAGAGTTTCCACAGCCGAGGCTGCAAGGTCGTAAGCTGATCATGGATGCAGATTCCGGAAGTGGGCATGAAGCTCAAAGAGTCCTCTCAGTCTGCATAATGTAGTTTAGGGTTTAAGGGTTTGGGGTTTAAGGGTTTAGGCTTGAAGGTTTAAGGGTTTAGGGTTTAAGGGTTTGGGGTTTAAGGGTTTAAGGGTTTTGGGGGGTTGGGTTTAAGGGCTTAGGGTTTAGGGAAGCTCAAAGGGTCCTCTCAGTTTGCATAATGCCGACTGACCTACATTGGGATGATGGAAAAAAATGGGAACTGCCATTTAGGGTGCATGGTCCCCCTTAAGTAGATAGAATATAGCTTTGGGAATATTATTATAAGATCCCCATATACCCCAAATTCTAGCTACTTAAGGGGGACTATAGGGTTTGGAGTTGAGGGTTTAGGGTTTGGTGGGTATGAAGCTCAAAGAATCTTCTCCGTCTGCAGAATGTAAAAGGATCATTTGCAATGTTTCGGAAAGTTTCCCCAGCAATGGAAAGTCAGCTGGAAAATGAAATTGAAATTAAGTTTACATAGAGGTCTATAGGCTTAGGGACAATTGCCAAAGGTATGGTCCTAGTAATGGTACAGGGCATGATTTCGGAAATTAGGTAGGCCCGTACACTGGGTTCATGCCAGATTCCTTAAACTATACGGCCTCAAAACCCTGAACCCCTAATTTTGATTTGAAACCCTCAAAAATCTAAACCCCTGAACCAAAAGCCCTCAAAAAAGTGCAAAACTCCAAACCTGAGATCCTTAAAACCTTATCCCCCTGAACCCTCAGCCTAAACCCTCAGCCTAAACCCCTTTGCCCCACATCCTGAAAGACTTAGTGGATCCCTTTAATAATTACTACATAATCCTCATATACCCTTATAGTCATCCCTATTTTCACTCCCCCACTTGCCCTTAAGCACCAGCAGGAAGAGTCAGGATTGCTGAGTCAGGGCATTTTTTAGCCATGGGCTGTAGAGGCCAAAAGCCGGCTTCCATCATCGCCCTGAGGCCAGGGTTTGTGTTTTCGGTTTAGGGCATAGGATTCCAAAATAGGAGTCCCTTAAGTTCCCCTCCAGTATTACACTCTTAATACAGACCTTCCCAAAAAACAAACCCCCCAACTGTTGAAACCCGATGCCTGCACTGCGAAGTTACCAGAGTCCTTTCATCCAGATTCATTACATAGGATGTGTTTGCAATCAAATGTTTGGCATTTGCAGGTCAAGGTAGGGATGCACCCTGCGCATGGTAGCATGCTGCACAGGCGTTTCAGTCAAAGTTCGGGCCAGCGAAGGCCTCAGGAACGCCGACGAAGCAGGCAGGGCACATTTGCTACAGCCAGTATTTTCTCCTGTCACATGTCTGGCGGATGTTCGCCGTTCATCGTCAAGCCGCGTCTACACTACCAAACGAGAATTATTGATTGGCCTTATTAGTGGGGTATGAGGGAATATAACTCCTATGTCATACCTATGTACGTCATATATTCCTATATTCTCCACTAAGCCCCAGTAAACTAGCCCTATATTACCCCTGCAAACCCTGTTTCCATGTCATGTTTCATGTTCTTTTCCATTGTGGTGCTCAACAGTAGCCCGTCGCCCGCAAGGAGCGGAGCCCGCTGGCGCGCAGCGTTCGTTCTAAATGTCCAATTGATTCTCCATTATAGCAGGCATATTCCCATATTCCCCTACTAACCCTTAACCCTATATATATATATACATGGAGGGTCTAGGGTGGTGGGAATTGCTCAAAGTCTGGGTGACACCCTGCAATGGCACAAGCGGGTAGTATAGGATCCGAATCGCAGCAACCAACTCGGACGCTTTAATGATTAGACCTCTATCCTTCCTGGGGGTTAGTAGGGAATATGGGAATATACTATACAGGTATGATACAGGAATTAGGTCACTTAGATTCCCTTATTCCCTACCAAGCCCCAGAAAGCATATTTCCCCAGAGTGACAAGCCCTGGAGCTTGCTGGCTTAGCCCTAAACCCTAAACCTGCCCCTAGGGATGTTTAGGGTGTAGGGTTTAGGGTTTAGGGTGATGTTCAAAAAAAACTGTTCCAGGGACACACGAAAGAAGTGCTGGAGCCTCAGATCCCAGCTAGTCTGGGTTGCTGTTAAGGCTCTTAAATTTAGTTACTGTATTGGGGAAACCATATTAATTACTATGTATAACCATTATGGTAACTTAAGTTAAATTCCCTAACAGCACAGCAAGCCAGTACAAGGACACCGCCAGATGGGTACTAACCATCTGGGTACCCCCATTTAAGGCTCGTATCAGGGTGATGGGGCTACATGAGGTCCACATAGGCTTTCTATAAGGGTACCCACCTGGGACTGCCCTTATGAATATGTAGAACAAGATGTAGGCCTTTATGTCATTAAGTCTTCAGATATACAAGGACTACAAGCAGAATTTACTCTGCTACATTCAGTCTTCGATAGTAACCTCAGTGCTTGTGGCTACCGAGGGAAAACTAAAGGAGCGCATCCCATGTCCTTTATACTGCTCATTCAAGTTATATGATATCTTCTTCAAGGGGGATGATATTCATAGCAGGCTTCCAGAAGTACTGCTGTCATTCGTCTTGCTCCATCTCTTGTTATTGAATTGTGCTCCCCCACTTGCAGGTTTTGTTGCCTCGACTGCATTCGGTTGCGAAGAATCCCTCAACCCTAAATCGCATCTGAGGAAGAAGAAGGGCAGCGACAAGTTGTCGTTGTTCTGAAGCACACCCTGTGCCAAAGGACTGCCAAATGTAAAGGTTTTCGGGTCTAGGGGATATTGGTAAAGGGGCGAAAGGTACAGCGCGGAAGTGGGTTGCAGGAATTGACCTAAATCCCAAACCTTGGGCTCAGATGAAAAAAAATGCTAGACGCCGTGGAGTTGGGGGTTGGGACGCTTCAAAAGATCCTAGGTCCTTTGTGGCCCATGGTGCCCGTGACAGCAGCTACAGCTACACGCTTTGAGTCTGAAGCTCTGGAATCATGCTTTAATTAGTAGTGGTCATCGTAGAAATATGAATAGCGGTCATAAAAATAATCCTACGTGTAGTTTAACCGCTAACGCGGGACCACGTCGGCAAGGAAAGAGGAGAGCTGCCGACCCACGAACCCTCTTCCAAACCCATCCCCTGGGTCATTCCCCCTCCCAGTAACTGTCCTTAAAGGGGCCTTATTAAGGGGGTTCTTATAACTCCTATAACCCATTGTGGTAACAGTTACTGTATAAGGGGTCCCCCCAAGAAGTTTCACTTGCTTGTCGCATCTTCTGCCTTTCACGAAGCAGGATCGCAGAAGACGTGAAAGACGCCACAGGTCATGTTCTGCAAGTTGATCGAAGCCCCCATCCGCCCACCCCACCCCTCCCCACCTTTGATTCTAGATTATATTATGGCATCATACGTGAAATTACCAAATAGGACCATCCCCACCCTCTCCCCACCACACCCCTCGCCCCCCGCCCCCTTCGGAAAATAGGTACTACAACAAACGGAACCACCATAAAGCAACCAGATGGTCCGTACTACAAATGGAAAGCGGGCCGTATCACAATTGGTCACAGAAACAGTCCCTACTGCGTAGTGGGCCCTCCCTGGTTCCTTTTACATTGGATTTCAGGAATACTGATGGCTAAGTATTGTAAGCAGGCCTTTTCTGGTCTTCGTAATTCAAAAATAGGCGTGCCTAAGTATTATGTGGAATTAAACGATCGCAATATCAACAACCAGCCTATCCAATGTACGGTTGATCAATCAATCACTCTCCACAGTCGACAGCAAGCTTCAGCAATCCTTTGTGCACTCACTGTGACAGCAGTGTTGCCTCGAGCCAAACACGATTTGGTGTCATTCCAGTCTGCTCACCATGCGGCATACAGTCCAGGTCATTGTGGGAACAGTGTCATCTAACGCATTATAACCATAACCACCTCCACCGCCGCCACCGCCACCGCCACCGCCACCAACACCACCGCCACCACCCCCACCCCCGCCGCCACCACCACCGCCGCCGCCGCCACCACCACCATCACCACCGCCACCACCACCACCACCACCACCACCACCACTACCCCAACCACCACGGCCACCATCCCCACCAACCCCACCTCCACCACCACCCCCACCCCAACCCCCACCTCCCAACCCCCACCTCCCACCCCCCACCCCACCCAACCCACCCAACCCCCACCCCCCGGTCACACCTACGTCTTATAGAAAAATGTTCAGACCTACGTCATACCTGTGTCACATGTGATCCCCTTTCAACTTCTTGGTATGCTGACGAGCGGTGGTCCTCACTACAACTCAGGTTTCCTTAAATCAAATAAATTTCCTTCCTTCGGAAACAAATCCGTTCCTGAAATCTTGCTGTATATGAATTCAAGAGCTGGTGGTGATAGGGGGTTTCGTGGTTTTCCTAAAATCGGTTGCGGTACGGACCCCGCCCCGCCCGCTCCTCCCCCGTCCCCCCTGCCCGGCCCCCCCTCCTCCCAAAACACAACCAAACTCATTTGAAGCCGGTTTTCAGCACCAGCCTGCGCAACCAGCCCAGGCCTCCGGCCTCGGTGGATATTTTTGATCAACCATCTACCCAAGTCTGAACTCACTGGCATTTCTGGTTGTACAGAACCTAATCATGAGTCGAATCATGTTCTTGATTCAAATCTCAATGGCATTCCCCTTTAACCTAGAGGCTCATGCTTCGGAGCTTTGGAAGGACTTGGGACGAGCGGATCATTGGAGCACGGAGCTGGTCAACTGAAGGCTCCCCGAGGCCAAAGCTGTACCAATGTCGAAGACTTTGGCCTTTCAAGCGCAGAGACGAAAAGCAGATGCTCCTTGAACAGCTTTTATGAGCAACCAAGTAAGACGTTTGAGAGTCAAGTCATTGAGTTTTTGTCAAGGCATTGACCAAATTCCCATAATTTGATTTCAAAAGGCATTGATCAAGCTCGCAAAGTTCACGAAATGAGATGTTAACATGCCAAATATGTCAGCCGCACACCACTGAGATTTGTGCTTTGAAGACCTCCCATATTACAAGCTCCCAATTTAGTGGCGAAAATCTAGATCTCATAAAATGGATTATATCTGGAAGATAAAATTCGTCAGCAGATTCGATTTACTTGCGATATATTTAGTATGTTTACGACGCATATATCTCTTTTGTAGCTGAATTTGATCTTCTTGGAACGTATTTGCCTTTCTTGATCACTTTGTCTCTGATGTTGTAAGGGGGCTAAGTGCGTCGCGATTGGCATTGGCCGTCTAGATTGAGAGCAATTTCTCCGAGATCTCTTTCAAAAGAGAGAGGCTTTATTCGAGGCGACAAGCTAGAAAAGATTATCCCCGGCGGATCTACTAGATCAGATAGATTGCAAATAGATAGGAATTTGGAGAATCGTTACATATTGAGAAAAAATGAGGCATATCATGGGATTCTTTTATAATGAGATAATTTTCTCATTTATCGTCCGTTATATCTTACGTATGTTGATTTCATTATTTATGTTATTTAATTTATTCTTGACTTATTTATTTCATTTGGATATTATATATTTCATTTATAATGAGGATATATTTGCGAAAGATTTTTTTCTATTTGATTAATTATAATTTATTTGATTTACTTAATTTATTGATAATATATTAGCTCTGCTAATATATTTTTGAAAAAAAATGGATTAGATTGCTAGTATATTTGAGAATGATATTTTTTCTGGAAGAAAGAAAATGCTAATTATATTAATTTATCTATAATCGACGTATATTCCCCGTTTGCGCTCTCAATGAATATTTTTTTCTAAAATGAATTTGATATTATTTATGATAGAGATAAATGATTTGAGATAAGGATATGAATAAAAAGATATCTTCTTCTCATAGCATGATGATGATAATAGCATCATGATGATAAATAGGATAAATAGATGGATATTTAGAAGATCTTCATTTTGAAATATTAGAAGATAAGATTTTTCTTTATTTGATTAAAGATAAAAGATGAATAGAAATAGATAGAAATTGAAGATTATATAAAGAAATAGAATATATCGCATAAAGAGGTCGATATACGGATATTAAATTCTTCGATATTAAATCTTAATAGATTTCTTATATAGAAAATTAAAAAAATTCTGCTAGATAATATCAATTCTAATATATTATTTTGAAAGATATTCTAATTTTTCATAATACGATAATATAAGAAATATAGAAGGATAGAGTTGAGCTCTTGTCCGAAATAGCGGCAAATATTCATTTGGATATTCTTAATGAGAAATCCGACAAATAATTAATATTTGAGATATAAATATATATCGGGTCTAAAGATTCTGAAAGATTTTAGATCTCCGCCTCCGATCTAATATTCTCTCGAGCGTCGCGTAGATATTTAAAGAGAAGAAATAATTCGAAATCTTGAAAGATTTTTGGTCGCACGACGCCCAAATCCGATCCGATTTTTCTGTGTCATTTATCCCTCTGGAGATATCTATATATTAATTCAAATTCTGAAAGATCTTGATTCTCCGTGCCGGATCTATGCGCTCTATCGATTAACCGCGCAGATAATCAAAGAGGGATTAAGCATCCAGAAATTCGTTCCGGAATTTCCGCCAAATACGTTCAATCTATATATTCTGAAAGATATTGGCTCTCCGCCTCGAGGCTATACGTTTCCTGACTATTCTTATAGCTATTCAAAAAAAAATAAATCATATAGAAGATCATTCAGGAGGCACGTCGCATATTATCAAAAATCTCTGAGATTTCTTATCATACCGTCCAGATCAAAAATCTTGTTTAGAATCTTTAATTTTTCTGAAGGCTTCTAATTATTCCGAGAATTTAGAATTCCTATAAAATTCAGAAAGAATCGGAAAAATTAAGGCGTCCCATCTTGAAGATTATATCCGATATATCATTAAATTGAAGGATCGAGAATTCTTAATAAATGAGTTATGAAAAATGAATATCAATATGAAAATAGCGATTCCTATCAATCTATATGTATAATGAATTTATCTTTGAAAATTCAAATAGATATTAATGAATATTATATATCCGAATTCTATATTCGATGAATAATTTAGTTTAAGAATGAAAAAATAATTTAGAAAATATAATATTATAGAAGAATAATTTCGGATTCAAAGAAATATATAAATAATTTATGAATTTAATATCTCAATTCATAATAATCGAATATAATCAAATAAAGAAATATCAAAGAATAGAATCTAATAATCAGATATATTAGATATATTAGCAGGAATAATCAAATATTCTAATTATTTTCTTATTTATTCCTCTATTCCGCGATTCAGAGTCTATATCGTGATTTCGATCTATCAATAAAATAGAATATCTATAAAGATATAAAGAATCAGATGAGATTAATTCCACTTGCAAGAATGAATGGGATTTTGTCAGCTATAATATCTTGCTAGAATCACTCCCCGATAATTCCTTGATCCTCTTCCTGGAATGATACGATAAATGATATCATCAATCTTTCGAAACGATAATTGGTCGAATATTTCCGGAAAAATCCTGGTGGCAGATTGTTCTTCCTCCCAAATTGGGGAATTCGGGTCTTGGGATTGAGAATATTTCCATTGGAGAATCTAGATATTATCGAATTGATATCTCCTACCTGATTGCTTCTCATTTCATTCAGGATGTTCGACAATTCTTACTTCCCCCTCTGCCGTATCATTCGGTTTTGGGATGGGCGGTTGCGGTTGAAAGATTATAAGCTTTGCTCCCGAGTTGATAGACGGATTTTCAGAATTCCCAGGCTAAATTTCGACAGAAGGAAATGGCATCCCAGGCCTAAGATGCATCTCATCGAGATTTCCAAGGCATCTTAACTCTCCAGGACCAATTACGTCTTCGATATTATATGGGATGCTGGGCTGATAGATCGATGCATTGCGCGCCCAACCATATATTCGATAATGATCTCTCCAAGATTATATGTTCAGATTCAATATCTATACGATTTGATTTGCCCTTATTTGATGCAGATGAGGTTTGCTTGCGATATCTTCAAATTTCGGATCGATATGATCGCCACTATTTGATATAAATCATGATTGGGAAAATGGGGATGCACAATTATCTCCGTGATGAGGTTTGTCGTTTTTGGTCTCGAAGAGGATTTGGATTGAAAATAGAGTCCTTGGGATTTCTGCTCGATGAATCCAATAGGAGCCCCGCTGATCTTCTTACGATTGTTTCCGTATTATGCCGTCAATCATCATATAATTTTCTTCCGCGGATTATAATTGATTCTTGATTTTGCGGTTATCTCCCCATTTCGGATGATAAGAGGACACTTGACATTGGAGGATCATATAATAAAATGACTCAATCAAGCCGCTCATACCAGATATCGCGAGCAAGGGATTGGATTTGAGCCGATTATTTTCGACCACGCAGGGGGCATGAATGAGGAGGATAAGGGATTCTAGATTCGTTGCGCGAGGCGGTTGATGATCCAAATTGACGTCCAGCCGGACATATGCGATATATATTATAGGAACGAATCTCCATTGCCCTCCAGAGCTATACCAATCATTACCTCATATATAGACGAATAGATTCTCAAGGAAATCTCCGTTCTTTGCCTCCTGGGATGCCCTTTTGCTTGAATCTCCTCCCAGAGAGTTCTCTCCCTGAGCAGCGATTGGTTCATCAAGTTGTCCCTCAATATAGGTCCGAAACGATAGATGACGAATTAATTTTAGGAAGCTCTTTTGGACGGAGATCTCACTGAGATTTTATTCGTGTATGATTTCCGTTTCTGTTTTTGTTGCCGCGGGATATTAGGTCCCCAAACTTTCGGCAGGGGGCGGCGGGCGTTAATATATAGAATTTTGATATGCGCATCTAATCTCGTGCGTCCTTTCTCTTTCAACGATAATACGAATTTTTCCTTATTTTCTTTCGCCTATGTATCTTCCAAATAGCAGATACGTATTTTGCTTTAGATTAGCAAAATAATTCCAATAAGATCATTATTCATATATTGAAATTCAACGATTCGAGAGAACGTATAAATGCCCGTAAAGCTAAATAATCAATATAAGAATTCTGAAAGGAGCGAAAGACGATCTAGATATAGAATCTAAATAGTTTTCCAAATAATCGCGCAAGCGACCAAAACGAGAGAAATAATTCGTTATCTCGTGACATTTTTTAGAATACAGCCCCCGTATCCAGAACGACTTTGCCGCCTCAATAAATATAATCAAGCTATATATTCTGAAAATTATAGTTATATCTCGTGTCTATACACTCCGCCGAGCATAATTACACCCTAGAATTTTATATTCTCCCGAGCCGCTGCGCAAATACCCAAAGAGAGAGAAATCATTCCAAATCTCGAGAGATTTGTAATCGCGCGGTTCCCGGATCCGGCACGATCTTTCCGCCCTATTTATCTCTCTTGGATTATCGGCGCGATAGCTCGGGAGAGCGCATAAATCCCTTCGAATAGGGACTACTATCTCAGAAATTATAAAAGATTTTAGTTTTCCGTCCCGGGTCTATACGCTCCGCCGCGCGACCAAAAATCTCCGAGATTTTTGGTCGCGCGCTCGCACCAAAAAACCCGGAGATTTTAGAGCCTCTAGCTTTTCCGAAGGGCTCCAAAATCTCGGAGATTGTAGAGCCCCTAGCGAGCTCGCAGGAGGCGTTTTAATGGTGAGCCGGAAAAGCTAGGCCGCGCACGAGCGAAATGGCCTCAAGTGGCCGCGCCGTAATATTGAGGCATATATTATGCAGGTATTCTTGTAATTTCATCTATCATGATTTGAAGACGGTAAAAAACCTTGCTCAAATCTCTCAGCCAGAAATATGGTAGTTATGGAGTTGCGGGTGCGTAATATGGAGCATCATTTATTAAGGTGCAGGATTTCTTTTTTTCTGCTGCGTGCAGGCAGCGTACCCCTTGTTCCTGCTGCTTTGGCAGGGCGGCTTCCAGGTTGCTGGCCCTGAGGATTGGGGTTTGGGGTTTAGGGTTTAGGACGAAACAGAGGCGGGGAGTTTCCAGCGCGGGGAGTTTACAAACAATGTTAATGTAAGGGGTGCATGAGGACCAGAGGATGTAATTCCCCTCCTGTAATTGCCTTAGACTTTGCCACTGTAACCCAGGCAGGAGCATTACGATGATAATCGTGATAATACTCATTTAGCAATAATACTAAACTAATAGCCAGAATGATCGTAATAGTAGCAGCAGTCGGAATGATAGCAATGGTAACAAGATACTGATCATCATCATATCATCATCATCATCATCATCAACCTGTTGCAGATCATAATGGATGCCTCCGTCGAGCTTTGCTTGCTCGCCTCGTCCATCATCCTGACACCAAGAGTGGCATGGAAGTCATATGAGCCATAGTCTAAACTCCTAGTGTCCACCTTCCTGATCCCTATAGGAGTCCCCTATATAACCACCTATACATCCCCCTTTAAGGAGTTTAGACTATGGTTCATATGAAATCTAAATGCCATTGGCACTCCGAGGAAGCGGCGCTGTGTAGAATCCCATATCAGGCCTATGCAATGCAGCTAGCACCAAGAACACCCACTTCTTGACAACGCACTCGCAACCACCAGGACAGCCGGAGCCTACATCCACTTGACTGCAATCTTTGCAGCCATTCCTTTGCCCTTGGCCAGTAGGACGAGTTCTGGTACGTTTGTGCAGCTTACTCACTTGGCGCTACTGAGCCTGCAACTTGTGAGGCTTGTCTTGAAGACAGCTGCCACGAATCAGCGCCTTGTAGGATATTTCATCAGGCCTTGCACATGACAAGCTTCATCCTTTTCCTGCTACTTGTGGGCATGAAGTTGCACGAAAGCCGTGCTGACCCATGGTGGGGAGACGTAGCTCTGCTGCGTTCAGTGCGTTGTAAGCTGTGGACTGAAGCCTTTGGATGGCAAGCTCATCGAACCATTGCCTGGAACGAAGGAGCGAGAAGGGCTTGGGAGCAACTTGCCAAAAATCGTCGCAGACACACTCGAGTGTGATGCTGCAACTGACATACAAATCTTTTAGACAGAGCTTGCTGCAACGTCACTGTTCCATCCGAAAATGAGTGCGGGGCTCTGCAAGTCTCACGTCCCCGTGCCTCTGGACAACAGATCCACATCCAGGCAGCTCAAAAGTGTAACGACAGCTGCTGCTGCGGCCATTGCTGCTACTTCAACTTCTACAACCACACCAGCAAGCACCAGCACCAGCACCAGCACCAGCACTACCAGCACCAGCACCAGCACTACCAGACCACCAGCACCGGCACCGGCACCGGCACCGGCAACAGCAGCGGCACCAGCAGCACCAGCACTAGCACCAGCGCCAGCACCAGCACCACCACCACCAGCACCACCACCACCAGCACCACCACCTCCATCCTCATCACCACCACCACCGCCGCCGCCACCGCCGCTAGCGCCACTACAGTAGCAGACAGGTTGGCGCCTAGCAGAAGCAGAGATGAGAGCGTTGTAGGTGGCAACGGTGGGATGCACTCGTTCTCGCGCCTGGTGCGACAACATGGGCTAAGGACATTAGGAGATGCGGTGTCTTAAGCCTTCTTGTTTTGACTGCTGGTGCGTCTGAGACTACCATTACAAGTGATTGTTATTGCTCTTTCTGTCACTCTGCCTGTCGCTACGAGAAACACGAGTGTCAGCATCATGGCAGTACAAGCGTCATTGGATTTTTCCTCTGCTGAAAAAGCCAAAGATCACGATATGACGCGAAACTTAAGTTAAATGCCCCTGTCGCAGCAGGATTCAGATTGCAAAATGCTGGGAGGCGCACCATGCGATGCAGCCAATCGTTTGCAGCTCCATGAGCAGAGCTTCCTAATCGAAGGCTGTCTTTCCATCTCTGACTCCAAGATAAGACATGCTGACCCTGCAGGTGGATTGACAGACAGTGAGACCGGGGTCACGGGCCTGAATGTAACCGTTACGACGACGCTCTTTAAACATCCGGACTCGTAAACAAACGAACAGGTATATTATACTACTTCCGCAAAGCATGACGTCCGGCCGCCCAAGATTAACACATCCGGAATTGAGTCTAAACAGGAAAACATCCGGATTTAAATAGATCTTTTATACTACTCCATGGCACGTTGGGGTTGGCCGCCCTCCACTTATTTAAAAAATGTCACCGTATGTTTCGGTGCCACAAGGACCCACTCTGGGACACCCACTTGCAAAGCCGTGAATCACGTCAGTGAAGATGACGGCGTCGGGTGTCAGGCGCGCCCGCTTCAGCTCACCAAACCACTCAGCCTCACCGCCAACTTACCCTTTTGGTCTCCCGGCACGGTGACCCATGACTTTCAGAAAACCGTAGTAGCAAAGCCAACGCACTCTGGATTGGTAAATCCCCCAAAACAGGGAGTCCCCAATATAGAGCCCAAAATACTGCAATCCTTATTATTGGGACCCCTAAACTGATACCCCTAACTTTGGGGAACCCCGTTTCCTGAGCTGCAGGCCGCTTCTTGCTCCTTGCCCTGTGCCGCGGCACCGCTGATGAGGTGGTGATAGGACACCATGTCGGGTAAAGACGGCGGGGTGGCCTCCAGCAGTTTGCAAGCGACTCATTCCTGGCATCTGTCGTTATCGTTGAAGAGCTAAGTACGAAAAGTACTAATCTCATCACTTTAATGGAAGAACTGCTTGCTGCCTACTATTTAGTCAAACAGTGAGCAGATCATGCACACAGCGGACAGGTCTTGCGGAAACCAGCTTGTTTCCATTTCCTGCGGGCCGATGTCACTCAGTGGAAAACCAGAACCTAGTTTGAGTTGCGCCTCTGTAGGGAAAGAGCGGCTCTGTACCAGACGTGTTGTTCACGCGCCATGTGTCAGTCACTAAGGCCGCTGCTACCGTCAGCCAGAGGCATGTGGGCAGGAGCAGCTGCCCAGCAAAGGGTTCTACCTGATAATATGCATAGCTTGCGGCCAGTGCAGATGCCCAAACGCAAAGAACACCTGGCACCGCGGCACCTAATCGCCGCTCCACGTTGTTCACAGTATTCCACGTGTCCCCAACGCACAGGTGAAGCATAAGCACCAAGATCGTAGCATCGCACAGGTGTCCAGCCTGCTGCCAGATCATCATGGAAGATGCTGCACGAAGGGGTGCCACAATGAGTATCCACATGATGGGAAAGAAGAAGCCTGGAGGCGTCCAACTGGGCATGGTTCGATCATTGAAGCCTCCTGTGGCCTGCCCCTGGCTAGCCTTCTGAATGTCAGGTCGGGAGTTGTCCAAGGGCGAAAAGATTCTCGAGCGCAAGCTCATGCCAAAGAAAAGGGCAAAGACTGCCCAGTCAGGCAGCTCGACGCCCGAAGACTTCACAGCCGAATCAATGGCTGCGAAAAAGGTTGTAATTCCCAGCAGCTGGACCGCGATGGACAGAGCATACTTCCCCACTGCATCTGTGTCCAGCTCCTTGCCAGCAGCCTTCCTCGGTATGCGCGAGGTCCGCAAAGTCTGGGGAGCTTGTGGCGCCGGAGAGCTGCCGGCCATTTGATGCCTGGCCTTGCAAGGATGTGGCAACGCCGGCGAAATCCAGGATTGCCCAAGGGCTCCCGCTGCCAAACACACTGCCAATGCCGGGACAAATGGCTTGCGCGATCGCTTCGCGCGTCGTTGGTTCACATTGCGGGAGCAGGCCGACATGGCCAATAAGAAAACTATAGACGGGCGCCTTCGAAGCCGACAACTTGAGGCATGGCGAATATGCAGGATTTAATACGACGAGTGTACAACCCCTCTCAACGTGAAGGAAAACTTCATATCAAAATCCAAGAGCCAGGGAACAGAATCCTGGCGCAAACGAGTCAACTATGTCCAGTCCTTCATCAGCGTCAGCCAGGAGTATGCCTGGACAGCAAAGTCGAACACCATCTGATTACTTGTTGACTCTGGGGGTCTCTTGTCTTTCAAGGGAACACCCGGGGCCCAGGGGATACATTGGAAGTAGAAGGGGATTCTGAATAAATTCTTTTGGACTTTGTATAAAACGTTTTGAGAAATCCTAAATTGCATCCGGCTACATGAGCTATAGTCTAAACTCCTAGTATCCCCATTAATAATCCCTATAGTAGTTCCCTATATAATCCCCTATATAACCCCTCTAAGGAGTTTAGACTATGGCTCATATAACCAGGAAGAGGGACCTTCTCAAGCTCTCCTTGCTCTGCGGATCGGCCGATGAGCTGGTTGTAGTGAGTCCTGCACCAGCCCTACATGGGTATTGGTCTAAATTCCCTATAATACGGGGTCCTATATTTGGGTTCCCATTATGATACGGGGCCCTATATAAATTTCCCCCATTTTGGGAAGAGTAATTTAGGGAAACTACCACATGGGAGATTCTCAAATTGGTGCACAAAGCAGAACTAAGGATTCAGGAGTCCCCTACTGAAAATTGTATAGAGGTTGTTTTGAGCAACTCCTAGCCTTCCTCCGGGGCCCTTGCAGAGTCATATTGTTAAGAGGTTTAGGGTTTAGGGTTTAGGGCTACAAGGGTTTCCGGCTGTTCAGACATGTAGAGTACCTCGTGTAGGGATGACATCGGGAAGTCAAGGTTTCAAAGTACTTGCCTCAGAGGTCATTACGGCTCTTGTAGGAGCAGCAGTACTGCTTGCCCAGCTTGCGAGAAATGTTGTAGGGTTCCCCACAGATTTTGATAAGACTCGTGCGGATCAATAACATTTGCACAACGCCATGCACTATAGCAGTGTTGATACTAAAAATCTTGCATGACCTTACTAGACCATAGTACCATAATTCCCAAGGTTAAGGTACTTTCACTTAGGGTCATGCAGGATTTTTAGTATACACCGTGGGAGGAAGGTGTTCATATCGGGGAAGACGGAGCGGCAAGCGCAGCACGCCAACACGCAACACAACTCTGCAACAGGCACCAAGACACGCTCAACATCTGTGGAACGACAGCATGCACCGCCAGTCAGTTCACCCTGGCGATAATGCTGGAAATCTAACATCAGGATCTTTTAGGGGAAACATGCGAGGATCCCTGATTTTCAGAAAGAGCCACATCATTCAAGATACTGAGAATTGATACGGCCATGGCCTACAACCGAGCTCTCTGGTGAGGTGGCAGGCACTAGCCAAATGTCCTCATGGGGGTGAGGTCACTGATGATCATTTGCTTCAGCCAGTACGTCGCCTTGCTATGCACCAGGTCAGCGCAAACAATCAGCCAGCTTCTATTGTCTCCCTTAAGCAGATATAACATGGTGTTGGCCTATCTTGATCTCCATATATCTCGTATCCTATCTACGTAAGGGGGCCTGTAGCTGTAGAAGCACCTGCCTGCTCCCAGTCATTGGCACCCAGATGAGCGGAAACGACTGCGTTGAAAGCCACCTTTGTGCGCTGCAACGTCCAGTACGGTTTTGCAAATCTCCGGACCCTCAAGCAGAACTTTCACTCAAAGTAGTGTTCACTCACTTGAGTTCCATGGATCTCTATTTACTGCATGTGGAGCTGGTGATTCCCATGTGTTTTGGGAACCCTAAACCGTATATCCCCCTATAGAACCCCTACATCCCGATATCCCCCGATAGAACCCCTACATCTCTATATCCCCCTATAGAACCCCTATATCCCAATATAAACCCCTATAACCCCAAACCCTAGACCCTAAACCCTAAACCCTAAACCCTAAACCCTAACCCTGAACCCTATAGCCCCCCCATGGGTAAGTGCAAGTCATCGAGCTCGGTTGCCTCATCGGCTTTCAGCTTGGACGCTCGCATCCTCAGGCCGGAGACGATGCAAAGGATGCTCATAAACTTAGGGTTTAGGGTTTAGGGTTTAGGGTTTAGGGTCCTAAACCCTAGGTATAGTCCACCTTAAGTAGATAGAATGTGGGGATTATATGAGGGTATGTAGAGATTCTATAAGGATTATACGGGGGTTAGCTAGGATATGGGGTATATGGGGATCTCATAATGGTTTGGGGCAAAGCCAGATTCTATCTACTTCATGGCGACTATACACCCTGTAGGGCCGAAACAAGGGAAACGAACGGAGAGGCCCGTAACCTAAACCCTACTAGAATGAGATCTCAAATTCGTCGATCTACAAAGTCAGGGACATCACGTCACGTCTGCGGGATACCTCATAAGCTCAAGCAGACAGCTCTTCTGGGTTGCTTGGAACATCTAATAACTGAAATCACGTTACCATAACAAAGATATGGCAAACCATAGGGTCTCCTTAACCCTAGAGTCTCCCTCAAGTAGAATACCGGGGTTTCCTTTTTTCTACAACCCCGTTGACTCTTTTCGTGTCTAGCATACGGGGTTTAGGGATTAGGGTTTAGGGTATAGTCCACCTTAAGGAGGTAGAAATGGTCTAAACCCTAAACCCTGAAACCCTAAAACGTGAAACCCTAAAGCCTAACCCCTGAAACCCTAAATCCTAAATATAGGTAGAATCTGGTTCCCTAAGATCAACCCAGTCGTTCTTGGGAAAGGCAGATGCGCCTCTGCAGCCAGGCTGATGCCACAGCGGGTTCCCCTGCCTTGGCAAGGCCACCTGGCTGCAACGCAAAACGATACACCTCTATATAGACCTCAGTTACCATTTCCTTTTTCCATTTGAGCTTCCATTCCCAGACCTTAAAGTCCAATTTAGGGTCCCTAAACCCCAAAACCCTGAACCCTAAATAATATATAGTGGTTTCCATTTTCTTTTCCATTCTCCTACTATAACCCCAACTTCAGAGATGTAGGCTATACTTATTGGTCGTTTCGGTGGAAAGGAGGAATGGATCCCTGTAGTCCCATATATCATGTCCAGAAAGAAAACAGTCTCCGGCAAGGAAAGGAGCGTAACATGCCTCAACTGAGAAAGCAAGCAAGTTTCTTCTGAAGCCCCTCTTTTTTTCACCAGAGCGTTCCAGCGTTCGGTCTCACGCACCGCACGGCTTTGTGCGATCATGTGACCAAAGATGCATTGGCCTCAGTTTCCGCGCTGGTGGTCATGCCGAACCCGCCACCCTAAACGCTAGTTTTGCAAGAGGAGATGCACCCAAGCTGCTGTCATCTGCCCCGCTTCAAGGATTTTTGGAATCTTCTTGCCTCTTCCTCGGACATAACTTTGCCCTCCATTGTGCTGGGCGTAAAGACCTCAGAGAAGAACATCAGGCAGAGCTCAAAATACAGAACACCCAGTTGCAACAGCAAGTTTAAGCCGCCAACTTTTTCCGAAGCCTGTCAAGGATCATACCCCCTATAAAGCAGAAACCCCATTCAAAGAGACGGCAACCGCGTGAGTTCCTCAGGCAGCGCCGGTGTAACAACCCTTTATCCTTGTATATCCAGAGGGTCCTTCTGGGTTCCTTTCCTTCAGGATGAGTTCTTCAATGGGCTCCACTAGGGTCCTTCTATCAATTAAGGACTTTTCGGACGACCTCATACTGGACCTACTTGTGTGAGATAGCAACGTACAGCGCAGACCGTCTTGCTGTAGGGATAACATAGGGAAGCGCCGATAGCTACAGGACCAATAGCCTGCCTAATGACTAGTGCTCATGCCACTGTGCAGCTCATCTCGCAGAACATTATCGTAAATTATGGCATAATATAGTATATTACGGTCTATTCTGATATATTCCACAATGTTATACTATAGCATATTATGGTCGACATTCCGATCCCTGTAGGCCTGCTTCTTGGCTTGTAGCTTTTCAGCCTGTGGAGTCACTACTCATTCGATTTCTCCGGACGAGGGTGCCTGGGAAATCCTGAAGATGTCCTGGCCTGAGGATATAGATATAGGGGTGTGTAGGGAGATTGGAACCCAAAGAGGCAGTGCTCATGTGAAGACCGGCAACACGCCTCACGTTTCTCGCGATCTTTTCGCTTTTCGAGTATGCGGGCCGTTTCCTCGACAGGCTTAGGCTTGGGCTTTGGCGTGCTCCAAACAACATGAGCTATATTCTGAACTCCTTAAAGGGGGCGATATGAGATTTTACAGGAGAGTATTACAAGGGTTATTAAGGGGGATACAAGGAGTTCAGATTATAGCGCACATGGTGACCTTCAAAAGCAAGCAGACCCCAACCTCTTTCTTGATGACATGCCTCGCTTGAGGCTGTCCTGGTCATGCATGTGAAGATCAAGGCAGCCAGCGTGGGAATTTCTCAAAGACTTCTAACACAAAAACTCAACAGCCTTGGGAGTTCCGCACGATCACAAAGCTGACCTGCACATCCAGAACAACAGCCACAAGGGGAATCGAGATATGTTTCTTTCCCAGAACTACGGGTACCTTTTTGGGGGCCAATAATAAGGATTACAATACTTTGGGGGTCTATACCCTAAATTAAACCCTAAACCCCTAAACCCCTAACCCATAAACCCCAAAACCCAGAGGTCCCCCTGTTTAGGGAAAGTACCATAGCCTAAGCACGCCACAGGCCTCGTCTCCCTTGGACAAGCCAAACATCTGACGCCTGGTTCAGGCTTCAGGGTTATAGCCTGCAGGTTCCCATAGGCTTGCGAATTTTCTTCCCAACCCTAAACCCCAAACCCTACTAAACCCTAAACCCTAAACCCTAACCGAGGGCCCAGCCTGTGAATGAAGACGTCCATTCCATATCTCCACTTCGCATCTTCACACTCGATGAAGCCGAAGCCCTTAGCAGAAATTGCATTTGCTTTATATAGGGATAATGGAAAAGAAAATGGAAACTACTAATTATAGTATATAGGGTTATATAGGGTATATACTGGGGTTATATAGGGATAATGGAAAAGAAAATGGAAACTACAATATTACAATAGGGTATATATTAGGGATATATTGGGGTTTTGTAGGGATAATGGAAAAGAAAATGGAAACTACTATATTATAATACGGTATATATTGGGTAGAAATTGCATAAACAGCTGAGGAAGATGAAGCCCCTGCGAGGCAGCGACCTGACTCTCATTGTAATCACGGATCACGCCTTGCTTTCACATGAGACATGAGCTATAGTCGATATGTCCTACATATGTCAATGGACATGGGCTCCTTATTCGGGACTATACTAAACTACAAGACGGACCCCTACCACTATTAAGGGTTCCTGAATCATGCCGCTATTGATAGTAGCTCACATGAACTATCTGAAAGTCCTCGTGCTGTGATATTTCTTGTCAAGGGGCCGTAGTATCTCTCCTCTGCGTGAGGCTGCTCTGGAGCAGAGTCCTCCTTCCAAGCATCATGGTTTGAAGTGACACGCAACATCCACGTACTAAACCCCAAATGTTCGTCAAACCCTCAATCCCCAACTATTCACCCAAACCATCCCAAACTCATTTAGTCCCCCCTGAGTAGATAGAACATGGGGTGTATGGGGATCTTATTATGATATACCCTTTTTCCATATTCTGTCTACTTAAGGGGACTATAACCTCACTTTTTTCAACATGCGCGTCTGACTCGACTGGGCTTTCGCCCTACGCCTTGGCCGTTGAGGCAAACGCTGCCATCGCCATTTGGGCCATCTGCTGCATCTGGGCCTTTGGGCATTCCAAAGTTCCCCATTGTCAGTATGATAGTACTTTCCATTTTCTTTTGCATTGCTCCTACATAACCCCTATAAAACCCCTATATCCCCCAAAGTTTGGGGTCACTTTGTGGATTATGATCCCTGAACCCCAAAACCCCTACATAAGCCTGAAGCCGTGTAGACCTGCTTACCCGTAAACCACACACAAGCATCTAAGCTTGAAAGTATAGTGGGTTCCTACTATGGGCCCTTCGGCCCTTACGGGGGGTTCTAGGAACCCTCAAGGGCACATATAGGGTATATGGTAGGTATACAAGCATCCCAGTGTTGAGGGCCCATACTTACTAGGGGCCCATGGTTTCAACCTTGGAAGTAAGACAATCCTGAATTGTGACGTGGCTGTCTTCGATGTGCAAAACACCAAAGGGGCTAGGATTTATAGGGTTTACTGGGGTAGTGTCACAACTGCCTACCAAGGGACTATTACCAGTGGACAGAGGGGTCGTTTTGGAGGCTTAGGGTGCTTCCCAATGCATTCCTCACATTAACGTCTGCTAAACAAATAGATAAATACATATATATATATATATATATTCGTTGCTGGGGCCTAGGACTCTTAGTGCTGCAAGGGGTCCAAGATAACCCTGTGCAGACCTGTTCGCATACCAGCCGGGAGTTTCATCCCAAACCCTAAGCCCTAAGTCTCACGCTGTCCATCTGAAAGCAGGTTTGCAGTATACGTGCTACAGAAATTGGCGGGGCGATTTGATCCCCTTCTGTGATGATGTAGAAGCCTTTCTCTTTCAGGACGAGCCCTCCCTCAGATGATCATGATGTAGACTACCACCTTCCACCCACGACATTTACGCTGCTAAACCCTGTGCTCTGTTCTCATTTCTCAGGCCCCGAGCAACACCCTAGACCCTGACCTCTAAAGCTGGGGAAAAGTGACAACATGCAGTCAAGGCTCCAGTTGAATGGGATTCATGCCGCTGCAAGCACCTCCGCAACCTTGTCAGGTTTGCCCATATCTGTCTTAAACTCAACAGGCAGCAAGTAAAAGCGGATGATGACTGGCTAAATGGCCATCCACCAGAATAGGGTTGCGGCCCCAGCCGAGGCCAGAACATCCTGTGCACGCTTCACAGCTGCGTGCAAGACAACACATGGTAGTTTCCCAAAATCAGGGGACCCAAATATAGACCCTAATATGCTAGGATCCTTATTATAAGGACCCCCAAAAGGGTCCCCTAATTTACTATATAGACCCCAATATACTATAGTCCTTATTGTAGGGACCCCCAAAAAGGTCCCCTAATTTTAGGAAAACCCCGCATACAGCTCGGGCTGCTCTGAAAGGCTGCAACAGCCTGCCAGAGGATCCAAAGCACCAGCGCCTGCCAGCAATTTCGGTTTCAGGCAGAATGAATATTATTGATATTAATAATAATATTCATATTAATATTAACATGAATATTAGTATTAAAATGAATATGTATATCTATATTCATATTTAATTCCAAGAAGTGGCAGGGCTCCCAGATGCAAAACACATGCTGCAGCTGCCTGAGCAGCTGCTGCTCGAAGCTTCGTACCCGCTTCCACACCTCTCGTCACGCTTTCTGAAAGCACGCAGAAATCAGAAACTTCAGACTTGGCTTCAGTTATAGACCCCAAAATACTGGAGTCAGGGACCCCCAAAAAGGTACCGGTAATTTTGGGAATCTCCCATGTGCAGCCAGTGTGTCTGATTCTGAGCAGCCCACGCACCACCGCAGCCCTCACTAAAGCTACCTGGCAAGGCAAGGACAAATGGTGCAGCTGCTACCACAAGAGCTATAGTCTAAACTCCTAGTATCCCCTTTCATACCCCCTCTAGACTATAGTAGTCCCCTACATAATCGCCTATATAACCCCTTTCAGGAGTTTAGACAAAAGCTCACAATGGCGCCTGGCCAACCTCCCAGACATCCAGGAAGCATTTCTGCACCATCCTGCAAAGACACCCACTGTCCCCCCTATACTACACCCAGGTTTTTTTTATCGGACCTTTTCTCCCCGCAGTACTTGTCCACAGGGAAATACCATTAAGGCACGGCCCATGAAAGAAATCCCACACCCAGGGTTTAGGGTTTAAGATTTAGGGTGTAGGGTTTGAGATTGAGGGTTTAGGGTTTAGGCCGAATTCTCCCAAAATAAGCTAAGTTAAGGGGGCTGGGTGCGTCGTGTCATGGACGTCTTGCGAGGGGCATAGTGCTTTAAGACCTCCAAAAGCCTGTATTGGTTGAACCTAGTAAGATTAT
>CAJNIZ010046696.1:0-14462 GCA_905231905.1 Symbiodinium pilosum
GAGGGGGTTTTTAAAGGGATCTGAGCGCCTGAGGCTGGATGCCTCGGCGAATTTAAGTTCCCTAGCAGCCACTCAGACTTACACGATCAAGGACAGTTCTGGCAACTTCTAGAAGCCCATCACAGCTGTGGGTAGTTTGCACGTGGGTGTAGGGTTTCAGGCTTAAGGCTTGAGGGTTTAGGATTTAGCGCTTCAGGACTTTTGCTTTAGGGTTTTCTCCCATAACATATAAGCCTTACATACCACCCCTATGAGTTGTGGGGGTCTAACGGGAGTACTACGAAAACTCGCGTCTGCAAACTACCTACATGTAGATGGCTTCAAATTTCCGAGCATGCCTTCGACCAGAGTATTTGCTTGAGGAGAAAAAGCCGAAACAAGGATTCCCTAAACCCTAAAACCCTAAGGGTCCAAGTACCTAATAATCATGTACTCACCCAAAACCTGTACTACAATTACTAGCACCAAAACCCTAAGTACCCAATTATTGGGTATGGACCCTTAGGGAAAGCCTTAAACCGCACGCCTCAACCATAGACCCTGAAGTAGGCTCTAGGCCACGGTTCAGGGGTTTGGGGCCCGTACAGGTCTTACGAAGAAGAAAAAGAAGATGTTACCAACCCTGGGAGCTTGTTAGGGTACGGGTTTAGGGTGAAGGTGGGATTTCATATGAACTTTAGTCTAAACTCCTAGTATCCCCCTTAATTACCCTTATAGTAATCCCCTATATAATCCCCTAGATAACCCCCCTTTAAGGAGTTTAGACTATAGCTCATATGATAGCTGGAGATTTCATATTTGAGGGGTTGGGTAGCTGAAAGCTCCCTGTAGATTCAAGTGCGGCAGGTCTACCGTCCCTGAACCCTCAACCCTTAATCCCTGAACATTTTTTAGCACACCCTAAACGCTAAACCCTAACAAGCCTAAAGAGAGTCGGACACATGATTCCGATGACGGTTTAGGGCTTAGGGTTCAGGGTTTCATCCTTGAACCCTGAATCCTGAATCCTAAGCCTTAGGTCCTGAGCCTTAAACCTTAAATCCTGAATCCTAGACCGTGGACTCCTAAATCTTAACCCTTAAATCCTAAACTTTAAATTCCTAAATCCAAAAAATTAAATTCCTAAGCCAAAGCCCTACATTCTAAGCCTTAAGCCGAGCCTCCAGGGAGTGTGTAATACTCCACATCCCAAAAGCCTTAGGCTACGGACCGACATGTGGTTCACAGTGTTTAGGGTTTGGAGGCCTAGGATTTGGAGCTTCAGGGCTTTGATGTTTAGGGTTTAAGATCTGGGGTTGAGGGTTTGGGGATTTCAGAGTTTATGGTTTCAGGGTATGTGGTTTCATGTGGTTTCCGGGCTTTCGGGTCTCGAGGTTTGGGGGCAGTCGCGTCGGTTGCCAGCAGTTATGTAGACCTTCTCTGACCTCAATCCACATAGCGGTCTATTGTGAAATTACATCAAAAGGGCCCCTAAACCCTAAACCTTGAGTAGACTCTGCCACCACCATGCCACGTGTCAATGCTCCACCCCCACGACGCTAGCGCTCTTGTTTCTGCCTGGAATCTTGTGAAGCACTTCCTGTTGCAACTTCTGGGAATATCAGTGCGTTATGCGCCTCAGTGAACCCCGAAACCTGCCTGGCGCTCGCGGCCCCGGCAACTTGAAGATTTGGGAGGTAATAGTCCCCCTTAAGTAGATAGAATATGGGTTTGGGGTATGTTACAATAACATCCCTATATACCCCAAATTCTATCTACGTACCTACGGGGTACTATAGGCTTTGGGTTAATTTCATGCCCAGAAGAGGCCCAAATGGTTTCAAGTATCAACCCTCTTCTTCCCAGCGGAACTCCTCAAGGTGGTCCAGCCGTATCTTCCCGAAATGCAGCTGCAACCCCCTCAAGCCTGAAACCCTGAATTCTGCCAGCCCGTCATACCCTAAAACCCTGAAGCCCTAAACCCGAAATCCCGAGAACCTAAGTAGTAGTTGCCTTTTTATCCATTCGTCTAACCCCTATATAAACCCCTAAAGCCTAAACCCTAAACCCTAAACTCTTAACCCTAAAGCCTTAACCCTAAATCCTAAACTCTTAACCCTAAAGCCTAAACCCTAAATCCTAAACTCTTAACCCTAAAGCCTTAACCCTAAATCCTTAATCGCACCAGCCATACCAAGGCTTGGGCCGTCCGACGCTTTCTCCTGCATTTTGAGCCGACTGGCATGAGGGAGCAGCCCGAACCTGAGCTTTAGGGTTTAGGGGTTTAGGGGTTTAGGGTTTAGGGTTGAGGAGCTTTGGGTTTAGTGTTTAGGGTCTCAACTCCTTAAAGGGACATTGTATGGGGGATTAGATGGGGGAGTATTATAGTGGTTATTATGGGGGAGACTAGGCATTCAGACTATAGTTCAGATGAGCCAGGGTTTTGGATTCGCAGCAAAAGTTTTAAGATTTAGGGGTTGGGGTCTAGTTTGCGGTTAGGACTGAGGGTTTAGGGTTTTGAACCAAGGGTTCAGTGTAAAGGCTTCAGGGTTTAGGTCTGAGGGTTAAGGGTTGCAGGTCAGGGCAACATGCACGGTGGACAAAAGGGGTTCTTCTTGCAGTTTGGTATGGTCTCAAATATATTCCCTGATCACTGATCAGGAACCCATGTCTGTTATTACAGTCAGGTGAAGCACTAAATCCTAAACCCTTAAACCACAAACCCTAAATCCGAAACCCTAAACTCTATAATTAGGTGCAGTACCGACTGTTCCTCCTTAAGCCCTGGGGCCATATATATTCGCAGAATGGTAGTAGTTGTGTCCATTCAAACGCTTTTTGCCTTAGGTATCGAACGACCAGTATCAGTTGCGTTGTCGGTAGCAAGTTCAGTGCCTTGGTGGCTGTTGCGGAGGATGGTAAACATGTATCAGACTAGTTCTAGCAAAGGTTCCCCAGGCCGTAAGCCCTAGACCTAAACCCTGAACCCCAAGACCTAAGACCTAAACCGGAAACCCCATAGTCATACAGACCCTAGATTAATACACCCCCTCCCCTTAAAAGGGTGTATAATAGGAATCCTAATAAACAGGCCTTAAAAGGAGGGGGTTTAATAATCATGGGTCTACATTAGTAGTGAAACCTTGCTTGTTTCCTCTCTCAAGCCTGAAGACTACACTGGCATTTTCCAGTTCGCTTTTAAGAAATGTCCCATATGCTAGGGAATCAGCTGGCCTAAAGCGAGTAAGCCTAAACCCCAAACCCCAGACCCAAAACCCTAAACTTACAGTCCCCCTTAAGTAGATAGAATATGGGGTACAAGGGATCTTATAATATACCCAAAGCCATATTCTCTCTACTTAAGGGGGACTATAGTCGTAAACTCCGTATCCTAAATAAACGCTAGACCCTACACCGAGCGTAGGGTCTCAAGTTGGTATTTCCCTAGGGCTACCAGTTACCTAGGTAGTAGGCTCCTGGGCTATGTAACTCTAGGGTATACAGAACCCAGAACCCATTATTAAGGGTTTAGGGTGTAGGGATTTAGGTTACTGGAGACCTAGGGTTATCTGTAGACCTAGGCGATGAGCGACATCATGGCGACAACCAGGAGCCCCTCCAAACCCGAAAGCAATCCTAAGCCCTAAACTAAACCCTAACCCCTAAACCGTAACTTTCATTTTTCATCCTCATCCGACCTTTCCTAGAACGCTGTCTTGAAGAGAAATTATTGAATCCTTTATTAACCTCTATTCAATTCTTTCTCGAAAGACCCCCTGCCCGGACCTCAAGAATATCATGGTGTTAGGGTTTAAGGATAGTCAATAATGGCCCATGAGCCACAACAATAGGCAAAAGGGCCATAATTCTCCGTACTTGAATGGGGGCGCATGCAATCCCCTTACAATCTGCCTAGGGTCGCGAAGGTACTCCCAAGTTGGCACATCAGCCATAAGGAAGAGGACTCTAGAGATGTGTGGGGATAAAGAGGGTTTAGGGTTCCCCATTGATAGTGAAAACCCTGCATGACCACGAGTATGTCACACATTGGGAATTACTGTTCTAGTCTACTGAGGTCTTGCAGACTTGTCGAAATGAACTCTAGCAGCAAGCATTGTAGATGCATGGGGGGCATTTGAGAAACGTCTAAACTCTAAACCCTTAAAGACAAAACCCCAAAACCCTTTCAGGTATGGCGTGGCTCCGAGCGCAATGCACGGGCACATGATTCTAGGGCCCAAACCTTGGCAGTCCTTCTTCTAGGGTTTAGGGTTTAGGGTCTGGGTTGGCCTTTGGGATACTTAAATATTTTCCCTAATTGGTTTCATGAGGACCATATATACTAATCTTTTTCAAAGGGTTCCAAAGACCAACCAAGTCTTCTGGTGTGTTGAGTAAGCCATTTTTCTGAGAGGTGTTGAGCTTGTTGGTTTGTGGTTAAGACTGGGACAAGAAGGCAAGTTCACGCGTAACCAATAGGGTTCCTAGTGTCGGCGGCACCAAGAATTTCCAAGAAGCCATGGTAAAGCACTGTCTCCTAAACCCGAACCCTAACACCTAATGAAATGGTCAAGGGCATACCCAGTGGCATAGTCATTTTCAGGTATGCCTCTACCTGTAACCTCAATTACCCACAGTTTACAATGGACTCTACCCAGTACTCGAGGGCCTCAAGGCGTAATTCTTAAGCTGTAGGGTGATTGGGCTTACAGGCAAACTCGAAGCCCCAAAGCTCCTAAACCCTAAACCATGGGTCTAAGCCTTTTGCGAGCTAAATCCTTAGCGACTACACACCCCTTGGGACTTAGCTTGGACCTTAGACCCTTAACCCTTTAGGATTCCCTTATACTCCCATTATAGGCTCCTAGGGGTTAACCCTTAGTAGGGGTCCTAAGTGCCACGTAGAATATTTGTGTGGTGGTTTTTGAAGGGGGTTTTGAGGAGGTTTGGGGTTTTGGGGTTTAGGTCCTCGGGTATCACCCCAAAAACTGCAAGAGTCTTATGAGTACCAGTGTCCGCTTGAAAACTGCTTGATTGAGTTCCATGTGAGTAGTAGTGTTCTTGAGTGGATCTCCCCAACATAGAGTAAGATTGCACGCTCCTTTTGGTTGTACTGGTTTATACGCAGAATTTCATACTACTTGGTTTTAGGACGAAAAACCCGCCCCTCACGTTAGTTTTGTTAGTTTGGGAAGGTTGGGAAGGGTATACCCTGCACCCTAAAACCCGAACAACAATCCTTGCCAACCTCCAGACCAGGGTTACTTGCGGGTCGCTGGGTTTTCTGTTTAGAGTCGTCAGTTAAAACAATAGGAGCCCCCCCCCCCACATTGGTACGCTATGATCGTCATAGGATACGTCATATGAGGTCTTATTTTTTCAGATGGGGTTACCAGAAATCAGTTTCAAGCCCCTCTTCAATATCTATTGGTATTGAGGTCCTAAACCAAGCACTCAACCATAAACCCTAGACCCAAAACCCAATCCCTAAACCCCAGATCCCTGAATCCCTGAACCCTAAACCCTAAGGCTGGCCCTGGCGCAGCTGCCACTCTGCTGGTGTCTGACGCCATCCGCAGCACCGCCAGTTGCCGCAGTGCCACGGTAGTCCGCCTGATGACGGTTTAAACCCTAAATTCGTAAACCCTGAATCCCAAACCTAAACCCTAAATCCCTAAACCCTAACTCCCTAAACCCCAAATCCCAAACCCTAAATGCCAAACCCTAAACCCTAAATCCCTAAACCCCATAACTCCCAAACCCCAAATCCCAAACCCCAAATCCCAAACCCTAAATCCCTAAACCTTAAACCCGAAACCGCGACTAGGGTGTGGGCCAAGCCCAACCAAGAGCGATTTGACTGTGAGTCGCGCAGGTGGAAACAGGACATACCAAACGAACGCGGTTTAGGGTTTAGGGTTTAGGGCTTGATCTTTGGAGTATGTAGGGTTCAGGGCTTAGGGTTTAGGGTTGCAAGAAGTGGCGCTTTGCGAAACATGCTAAGCTACCGTGGCGGCAAACTGACGAAACCGAAGAAAGGACTTCGGACTTGGGTTTAAGGCTTAGGGTGAAGCCTAAGACCCTGGACCCTCAACCGTAATCCCTAATCCCCTAGACCCTAGAGCCTGAACTCTCAACCCCAAACCCTAAATAGCAGTTTCCTTTTTCTTTTCCATCATCCCTATATAACCCCAATAGAATATATGATCCCTTTAAACCCTCAACCATCGAGCTGAGTGCACGTGAGAGTTGTTCTAAAAGAGCTCAAGGCTTAGGGTTGATAATTTTCAGCTCAGGACATTGGGTTTAGGAGTTAGGATTGAGGGCTTAGGGTTCAGGATTTAGGGCTTGGGGTTAGGGAAGGCTTCTCATTCAGCGCTCAGGGTTCAGGGCTCAGGTCCCTACAAAGGACAGTCCCATGGGAATGGAGATCCTAGCCACAAAGAACACCTGCTTTTTGGCCGTTCGAGGCCCTAACATAAACCCTAAAACCTAAACCCTACAAACCCTGAACCCCTAAACCCCTAAAACCTAAACCAGTTGATATACTTGCTTTCCCTTAGTATGGATCAGTTCTCTACTGGCGACATAGTTCATCTAAGTGGCAGGAAGGTGCCCTCTAAATCCCATGCTTAGGGCTTAGGGTTTAGGGACGGTTTAGGGTTTAGGGAAACCCGAAGCTCCAACTCTATGCACTAAGCACCCAAAATTTGTAGGGTTTAGGGTTAGTGTCTAGAGATTTTCTTGACCCCTACATCCTATGAGAGAAGCTCCTTTTCAGTGATCTCAGACTCGCTGTCTGAGTCCATGTACGATGTATGAAGGCACCAGCTGCAGCGAGCGCATTGGCAACAAAAACTGACTGACACGACCTGCCCGTAACACCAATGCTAGCAGTTTGGACTACTGATGATATAGCATTGCTCGACACATGCTGCAACTGGAGCTGCATCAGTGGTCCAAGAACTTAGTTTATCCAGCAAGTATTTGATTCGGAGATCACGCGCCATGACCACCAGCGCGACTCAACTGCAATAAAGCTTTTCATGGTTTGTGTAGCCTGTTCAGCGCAAATGCGCGTGCATCCGAGGAGGCCTCCGCAACATCCCATGGCGGACAGATTTACGCGCCTTGGTTTCAGATACGAGCATGGAGACTTGTTCGGGATGACGTGATTAGTCAATCAAGGTGGGTCGCACCGTGTGGACGCACAGTCCAGACCGGGAAAAGCTCTTCCTCAACGGCCAGTTGAGGTACCAGTGGCTGGAGGCAGGTGGGGGGGATGAGAAATTTAAAAAGACATCATGTGGAAACCGCTTGGCGCAGGGAGCCAACAAAGTTTGGCGTCTCTTCAGCATTGACGATATCTGGCACGACGAAGAGGAGGGCTCCTGGGTCTATCAATGGCGCGAAGGCACCTCGCCTTCATTAGTCTCAATTCGCTTCGAGTTGCTTTCCTCTTTTGTTTGCCTCAACAAGGCACTCCGTCGCACCTTGCCTGCTTGCCCCTGCCACTAAAAGCCGTCTCTTGCCTGCAAGCGAAACAAAACATAGCTTATCTTCTTCTCTTTTCTTTCCAAGGTTCGGCAACGCAGGGAGGCAAGCGTGGCCTATGAACCGGAGGCGGAGCCTGACCCGGCTGCTTGGCATGACTAAGGGTGGACGGGAGTAACACGAACATGCGTCTCTATTGAGGAAACCTCTCACCAAGCCCATGATGACTTGCACGCCCTCGTTTAACTCACAAGGAAAATTGTGTAACTCCACCCCGGCTAAACAAAACCATATTGCGGTCATGTGATAGTGATAGGGTCCTTCTGATGAGGGCTGGGGGTTACCAAAATCCGTCCACTATGAATGCTCCCTGGGATTTTGTGGGTAACCAGCATGCTGACATAAGCCCATCTGCGTATCTAAAGATGGACATTCTCCTTCTACTTGGACAAAGCCGCTTACCTTAAACACCCCCCCACCCCCCTCATCCAAGACATTCCCCCCAATTCTACGATGGCACTATACCGTGGGTTTTCTGTACAAGCCGGGGAGGGAGTAGTAGTAGTAGTAGTAGTAGTAGTAGGGGAGGCAGTAATCATCTCCTTGCAAAACATAAGACCCTCAACCCCAAATCCGAAACCCTAAACCCCAATCCCAAACCTAAAGCCCGCAACCCTGAGCCCTACACCTGAAAGCTTAAAGAGCAAGTTAGGGCTTGCGGGCGGCTTGCTGCCTTACTGCCTGCCACATGTGCTTGCCACTAGATAAGCATTAGCAAAGAAAACTCAAGCTGAAGAGCTTAGGGTTTGGGGTTTGGGGCTTAGGGTTTCTGGTTTATAGAGCTTAGGGTATAGGATGTAGTGTCTAGGGCTTAGGGGCTAGGGGTTTGGAATTAGGGCTTAGGGGTCCCTGTAGAAAGGTGCGGCTTTATAGGGGAATAGAAAATGGGAACTTGTGCATTATTTAAGGCTTCAACATTTAAGGCTTGCTGGGTTGTCCTTTAAGCCCTTTGAAAATTATTTACTCTTATAGCCTTCTACAAAATAATAAAGGGAAATGTCAACAGATCTGAAAGGACAGGCTTCAGGGAATGGACGCGGAAGGGTTTAGGATTTAGGGTTCAGGGTTTAGAGCCCCGGCCAGATATGCTATCGGTACTGGGAAGTTTTAATGTCGGTAATAAACCCCCTCCTTTTGAGGGCCTTCATATTTTCCTATTATAATCCCTATTAAGGGGAGGGGGTTTGTTAGTGATGGGTCTGCATTAACCCTAAACCCAAAACCCTAACTAGGTGCAGAGACTCTAAGCATCTGAGGTTGTTTATCCTACGCCTTAAACCTTTCATATCTATGCAAATGATTGTTTACGGCCTAGCACTTGCATACACGCGAACCCACCAAGCAGCCGCTGCACATTCTAGCGGCGGAGCATGAACCTCAACCCCAAAACCTAAACCCTAAACCCTAAACCCTAAACCCTGAACCCTAAACCCCAAAACCTAATCCCTAAACCCCAAAACCTAAGCCCTAAACCCTAAACCCTGCACCCCAAGCCCAAAAACCTGAACCTTGAGGCGCCTCGACTTGCAGGTGCGGTAGAGTTTAGGGTTTAGGGGTTTAGGGTTTAGGGTTAGGGGTTTAGGGTTTAGGGGGTTCAGGGTTTAGGGTTTAGGGTTTAGGGAACAGCAAGATGATAGTTATTGCTAACATGCTGTTGATGGGCTGAATCCAGCATGGCGCCAGCTAAACCCCAAACCCACACCTCTAAACCCTAAATCCCCTAAATAGTGGTTTCCATTTCGTTTTCCATTCTCCCAATATATCCCTAAATCCCGAATCCTTAAACTTATGCGGGCTGGTCTACGTCAAGCCATGGGTTCAGATGTTTTTGGAGTGGTGCAGGTTTATCCTAAGCCCTAAGCCCTAAACCCTAAACGGTGTAGGTTTAGGAATTTTGGTTTAGAACCCATGGAGTCTCCTCGAGTTACCTGACATGCTTGGGATCAACGACTGGGGATTTCAGGACTTGCCTCGGGCATAGGGATGATGGGTAAAGCCTAAGCCCTAATCCTTAACCTCCAAACTCTAAGCCCTAAACCCTATACCCTAAGCCCTAAAAATTAGACCCTAAAGCCTAAGCCCTAAACCCTACACCCCAAACCCTACATATTTAGGGCTTCGCAGGAAATAGCCCATCAACTGTAGCACGGTGTGCTGGTGCTCGCTCAGCGAGTGGCAGACACTGCACCAACTGCGGAAAGAGCTCAGGAACAAGGTCTGAGTGGTGCTTGAGGCTTAGGGTTCAGGGTTTAGGGTTATAAGGTTTCGGGTCTAGAGCTTTGGGGTTTAGGGTTTAGGGTAAAAGGTTTCGGGTCTAGGGCTTTGGGGTTTAGGGTTTAGGGCTTAGGGTTTAGGGCGTAGGATCTAGGGTTTAGGTCTTAGGCTTGCGTGTTGATTATTCAGGGACATGATGGGGAGATTGGGGCTTTATAGGGTTATATAGGATTTAGGCCTCGGCTTAAGGTTGCGGCTTAGAGTTTAGGGCTTAGGGCTTAGGTATTAAGGGTTCAGAGTTTGGGGTTTAGGGCTGCTTAGATTGGAACAGGGTTAAGGGTTTTGGCTTTTCAAGATGGGGGTACCCAGATGTTTTCTAGTGGTATCAACAAATCATAGAGGTTGGGGCGGGGGGGTGGGTCCCCTCTATAAACACAGGAGCAGAGGAAGGACTATTCTTCAGAATCCCTCTATACGATTTAGGGGCTGGGCTATAGATTTTGCCTTAAACCCAAATCCTAAACCCCTCAAACCCCAAACCCTAAACCCCAAACAGTATCGAAGCAACTTTAGAGGTAAACCCCAATTATTAAACTCACGGGCTTAGTTGAATGTTTCACAAACCCTGAAACCATAAACCTCATATAATTTAGGGTTTAGGCTCTATGGCTAAGGGTCTAGGGCTCAGGAGATTCAACTTGTTTAGGATTGAGGTTAGGGTCTAAGAGATGTGGACGTTCAGAGTTTAGGGCTTAAGGCTTTGGTCGAAAGAATGTTTTTAGGTTTTTGGGTTTAATGTTTTGAATGCAAGCGTAGATTGAAAAACGGAACGCTGGATTTTTCTCACTGTAGTGACAAGCAAAATCACACTAGCAACAACGCTGCCAACTACCGATGTCAATAATGTGTGTAACAGTTTTCCTAAAGTCTGATCCCTGAACCATCAACCCCCAACTTACCCTGAATCCTAGACACTGAGCCTTAAGCCCCAAATGCTAAGCCCCAACCCCCAAAATTGCCAAATACATATATATATATATATGTTTTTTTGATCCTACGGTTTAGGGTTTAGGGTTACACATGCATATAGGTACACACGTTTTTACATGTATGTTGATCGGGTCTTGATGGTGCGGATGTTTGCTTGGACATCTGGACCTCTGTAGGACCTGAATTTTGAGGAAACCATTCAAGGCTGATGCAACATGGGATTTTTCTCAAAAAGTGAGGGCCTCAAGGGCCCTAGAAATGTGGCGGGGTTCTGGTGCCACTATCAAGGAGATATCATAAACCCTCAACTCTAAACCCTAAAGCCCTAAACCCTTGTGTAACACTCCCGCACCCCTTGCATAAACAGTAGGACGACCATCTTACTGGATGCCCAAAACCAGGGTCCTGGTTGTCGGGATCCCCAAACATCAAGGACCGTTGTTACCCCAATAATGGAGAATCAGATGAGCTATGGTCTGAACTCCTTAAAGTGCATTATATAGGGGATTATATAGGGGACTACTATAGGAGGTTTTCAGGGGGGATACTAGGAGTTTTGACTATGCCTCAACTGGAGAAGAAAATGGAAGATGCCATGGAAACTGGGATTATGTAGGGGATTATAGGGAATGCCGTAACCCCTAAACCCTAAACCCAATGTATTGACATGCATCAGAAGCTTTACTGTCTCCATTGCCCCAAAGCCTAAATCCCAAAAACTGAACCGTGGACGGGGCCTAGGATTTCTACCAACATCCGAAGGATTTCAGGCTTGGGACTTCGGAACAGTTATAGGGTTTAGGGTATAGGGTTCAGGAACAGCTCTAATGTTTTTAGTTCAAGGTTTTGTGTCGTTTGAATTTCCGAGAATCGTTGTCCGCTTCCTATACCCTCCACAGTACTAGACTCCTGAGACAAAGGAATTTCTGCAATAGACCCAGATAGATAGATGATTCCTTAAACAGGGGATCCACTAAACCCTATACCCTAAACCCCTAAACCCTAGACCCCAATCCATTGTAGTCCTCAGTAGTTACAGGAGCCCCGACATGGTACGCCTTGGATTGTAGTAGTTTCCATTTTCCGTTATCCCTATATAACCCCCATTGTGCCATAGTAGTTTCCATTTTATTTTCCATTATCCCTATATAACCCTAATATAATACCGCAGGTACGTCAGCTCGCAGATCAAGGAAGTTAGCCGTAATTGTTGCAATCACGAGCCCTTGTCTAGTGCTTGGGATTTCCAACCCATGCAATTGAGTTCCAGCTGCAATTAAGCTACAAAATCCTGAGCCCCGAAACCCTAAACCGTGCAACGACAGAAGAACTACGCCAGCACAAGCAAGCAGCGCAATAAGATGAGCCCAACATGTTTGACCTGAAGTAAGGGAGCCCTGTACTCCCATATGCCTACTACTTAAGCCCCCTAAACCTTTAACCCTAAGCTGAATAGAAAGTAGATCAAAGCCATGCTCCAGTGATGTCGGCACCCAAACCGGGTGCGGGACCTGCGGACAACCTCCTGAAGGCGTTTTAGGGTTTCGGGTCTAGGGTTTAGGGTTTAGATGGCTGCTAGTAGTAGGTCTGATATTAAGATTGCAGTACCTGACACCCTGGATTTCTGTCATTCTACTACGATCATGCAGGTTTGCTTTATCAACAGCAGGGTATAGTCCCCCTTAAGTAGATAGAATATAGCTTTGGGCATATGATAATAAGATCCCCATATACCCCATAGTCTATCTACTCAAGGAGGACTATAGGTTCTGGACCCACAATAAGCCCGTCTTCTGGGTACGTTGATTACACCGCACAGGACTCAGGTTTTATGTTTTTTGGGGCTTTAGGGGAAAGCGTGCAAGGTACAGGGTTCAGCGTTGCGGCGTTTAGGGTTTAGAGTCCTGTTTTCTTAGTGGAATGCACCTCCACCCACCCCGATCATAGGGGGGGAGCGGGTTGCGGATTAGGTCCTTCTTCAGAGTTTAGGGTTTAGGGGGTAAAAGGCACATCCAGAAATAGAAAGTGTAGTCATGTGGGCTGTTCTCAACATTACGGACCCGTTTTGGATATTGAGTATATTACGGCACCTGATATTTCGGGGAAACAAAAGGGACCTATGTTTTGGAAACTATCCATGTGTCTCTTTAGGTTTAGGTTTGGGAATTTTGGCTGTTCTTTTTATAGCAGGGCTTGGCGTTGGGAGTTTACGGCGTAGGGGTTAGGACTTGATCTTCGCGGCTGTTGTTACGAGTTGGCGGAGTAACCCTAGACCCCAAACCCTGATGAACGCTAGACCCTAAACCCTGGACCCTATTATGTTGAGCTGGCTTGCTCTTGGGGATTGCGATTTGCTGTGCCTCGGGGCTTAGGACGACATGTGTCTTGCTGCGTAATCACGAGGAGTATCCTCTTGCAACAGTGTAGAAGCTTCACTCAACCTTAAACCATGTGGCACTCAGCATGAATTACCTATCCCCTAAATTGGAGCCCGGATGAAGTTAACGTACAAAGCAGCCCAAACCAAATTCAAGTAAACGTTTCTCCGAATTACCCCCTTCTTAGTTTATATTTAGTCCTAAACCTTAAACCCTAAAAAAACTAAAACCCTAAACTCTAAACCCCTAAACCCTAAACCTTAAAACCCTAAAAACCTAAACCCTAAACGCTAAAACCCTAAAGCGCTGAACCCTGAGCCCGTCTTAGTTACTATGCACTGATGGGGATCCCCAATCATCCCCTTCTCTTCCTTTTGTCTCCCTTCTGTCCGCGAGGGCACCAAATTTTCCAGAAGGCTATCAAACTTCAGGGTTTAGGGTTTAGGGTTTGGGGTTAGGGTTGAGGATTTAGGGCTCAGGGTTTAGGGTTTAGGGTTTGGGGTTAGGGTTGAGGATTTAGGGCTTAGGGTTTAGGGTTTAGGATTTAGGGCCTTGCATTTCTCGCCTACATCGTACGCCCTAAACCCCCATCTTGCTCCAGGTCCGGCATCTTATGCTGGAAGGTCAATCCTGTCGAAGAACCTTGAACCCCAAGCCGCTAAGCATGCTTTAGGGTTTCAGGGCATAAGGTTTGGGGTTTCAGGGAGGGTTTAAGGGCTTAGGGTGTTGGGTTTAAGGGTTTAGGGCTTAGGGACCCAAATCTTAAACTCCAAGCCCTTACAACCTCGATCCTACGCCCGAACCGCATCCTTTACCTGACCCCCCAAGACAGGTAAAACGATTGCCCAAGATCCCTTAAACAATGACCAAAAAGGCCATTGATCTCATACATTTGGGGGCTTTAGCTATAGAGCCTAAACCCTAAACCCTAAACCTTAAGACTAGCATGCCATGCGCAGGAGCTGCAGCAGGGACGAAAGATGCAAATGATTGAGGCACCGTCAGGGACAGGACCCTGAAGCTAGCGTTGGGTTTAGGGTGTAGGGTTTAGGGTTATATTGAGATAATGGAAAATGAAATGGAAACTATTAGAATGGGTTAGATAGGGTTTAGGGTTTAGGCTTCTAGGGGTAGGGTTTGAGGGCTCAACAGCATTTAGGATTCTATGGGGCAATGGTAACTCCCACATGTAAAGTAATCCCTAAACCCTAAACCCCAAGCGCTAAACCCTAAACCCCAAACCCTAAACCCCAAATCCCAAACCTTAAACCCTAAACCCTAAACCCTGAACCCCAAACCCTATATAAACCCTAAACCCCAAGGCTCTCACCGGTGCCGTGGCCGTCA